>CAUYQG010054580.1:0-13759 GCA_963574415.1 Tarsius wallacei | reverse complement strand
AATCTTTGGTCTATCAATTTTGTTTATCTTGTCCAAGCACCAACTTTTTGTTTTATTGATCTTTTATATTTTTTAATTTCAATTTCATTTAGTTCTGTTCTGGTTTTTGTTATTTCTTTTCTTCTGCTAGCTTTGGATTTGGTTTGTTTGTGTTTTTCTAGTTCATTTAGGTATGATGTGAGATTGTCAATATGTGATCTTTCAGTTTTATTAATGAAGACTTTAAGCACTATAAGTTTTCCTCTGAGCTCAGCTTTGGCTGTTTCCCAGAGGTTTTGATAACTTGTTTTATTGATGTCATTCATTTTGAGGAATTTTAAAATTTTCATCTTGATTTTATTGTTGACCCAAAGATCATTCAAGAGCAGATTGTTTAACTTCCATGTTTTTGCTTGGTTTCACAAGTTCTTCTTGGAGTTAATTTCTAGTTTTAGTCCACTGTGGTCTGAGAAGTTGCTTGATAGGTTTTTGATTTTTGAATTTATTGAGACTTGATTTGTGGCCTGTCATATGGTCTATCTTGGATAATGTTCTATGTGCTGATGAGAAAAATATATATTCTGTAGTTTTGCAGTAGAATATTCTGTTATTTCCATTTGCTCTAGGGTATGCTTTAACTCCAATATTTCTTTGTTGACTTTCTGCTTTGTTGATCTGTCTACTCTTGTCCGTGAAATGTTGAAGTCTCCCACTATTATTGTATTACTGTCTATCTCTTTTTTTTTAGTTCTAGTAGACTTTGTTTTATAAAGCTGGGTGCTCTGGTGTTATTTATATATATATATATATATATATATATATATATATATATATAATTGTTATGTCTTCTCATTTGCTTGAGCCCTTTATATATATATATATTTATATTACCCTTCTTTGTTTTTTTTTACTGTTGTTGATTTAAAGTCTGTTTTATCTGATATGAGAATGGCTACTCCTCCTCATTTTTAGTTTCCTTTTGCATGGAATATTTTCCCCCACCCTTAATCTTCAGTCTATAGGAGTCTGTGTGTTAAGTGGGTCTCTTGGAAGCAACGGATATTTGGTTTTTGTTGATTTGTTTTTAAATCTATTCTTCCAGTCTGTATCTTTTTAGTGGGCATGGAAATCATTTATGTTCAGAGTTAATAATGATTTGTAAGGTACTATTCCATTCATCATACTGGTTTTTATCTGGTTGTTTAATTAATTAATTTATTTTCTTTATTGTGTCTGTGTTTCATAAGGCCTGTGAGCTTCATGATTTATAGCACTTTTCTACTAGTGTATTTAGAACTTTTGTTTCACTATTTAGGACTCCTTTGAGTATTTCTTGTAGAGCTGGTCTAGCGGTGACAAATTCCCTCAGTGTTTGCTTGCCTGAGGAACACTTCATTTATGAAAGTTAGTTTTGCAGGACACGGAATTCTTGACTGGCTGTTATTTTGCTGGAGGAGATTGAAGAGGGGTCCCTAATCCCTTATGGCTTGCAGAGATTCTTCTGAGAAATCTACTGTTAGTCAAATATCTTTACCTGTAAGTTATTTGATTCCTTTGTCTCATTGCTTTGAAAATTCTTTCCTTCACTTTAACTTTGTATAACCAGATGATGATATGCCTTAGGGAAGACCTTTTGACAATGAATATTCTGGGGGTTCTTTGGGTTTTTTGTATTTGGATGTATAAATCTCTGGCAAAGCTAGGGAGGTTTTCCTCCATTATTCTTTCAAATAGGTTTTCCAAACCTGTTGCTTTCTCTTCTTCCTCAGGAACAGCTATGATTCTTAGGCTTGGACATTTCACATAATCCCACATTTCTTGGAGATTTTGTTCTGTTTTCCTGTTTTTTATTTTTATTTTTTTAATTGTTGTCTGCTTGGAATTCAAATGCCCTGTCTTCAAGTTCTGAGATCTTTTCTTCTGCTTGCTCTAGTCTATCATTAAAACTTTTGTACTTCCTTGAATTATTCTTTCATTTCTGGTATTTCAGCTTTTTTTTTTAAGGTGTCTATCTCTTTGGAGTATTTTTCATCCATGTTTTGAATAGTTTTTAAATGTCTTTATGTTGGTTTTCAATTTTCTCCTGAAGTTCATTGACAAATTTTATAATCAATCTTTTGAATTCTATGCCTGGAAATTCCAAAGTTTCATTTCGGTTAGGGTCTGTTGATGATGAGATTCTGCTATAATGTAGCATCTGAATATACTTGATGTAACTTCTCAGCACATTTGATGTAAACTTCTGAACATATGCAGAGTCACCACTGCCTGTTACAAAAACTGTGGGCTGAAACATTGCTTTGGAATACTCTGGCAGAAATTCTCTGAAAGACTCTCCCAGGTTGCAATTATCAGCAAAACTGAATAAAACAATCTTTCACTCTTTAAAAGCCTGATGTTTCTCTAGTTGACAAGAACAACTAGAGAATATTGGGATGTTGGAAGAAACCTGATCTTCCAACCAAGTAATTAATCTCTGCAGGGAACACAGTGGCTGTACTAATTCTGTGGCCATTTTTCAACCACTTGCTGTTTTCTATTACTTGGAGTCTTGCAAAAAAAGCATTGCTTACCCTCAAATGTTATTACATAGTTTCAGAAATCCCTTCATCTCAATCCAGTGATTTTCTCTATGAACAGAAACCATGTAGGGAAGAAAACCATTTGAATGGCAACGCATTTATTTTTTCAAGACAAATTTCAGAGGAGATTATCAAGTGTTTTCAAAAGTAATATCTTTGCCCTAAAAGCAAAGGGTAAAACTTGGGTCTTTTTGAGCCATCTAATTCTACTGGAAGGGACTTCAAATTTGTGTACATTATGAGGGACAGTAGACTTACCATGTAAGTCTTTTGGTAAGTCACATGGTCAGAATAACCTGGGGGCAACTTGTCAAAGTCACTGATTCCAGGGCTCTACTACAAAGATACTAAGTTGGAATCTCCAGGGGAGTAGACTGAGAACCTGAATTTCAAATGTTCCAAATGATTCTTATGCTTAGCAAGTTTGCTTTCAGAGCCGGATTTCCCCGGGTCTAAAACTTGCTCTGTCATGTTAGCTGCATGATCCTTGGCAAATTTCCTACTTAACTTCTCCAAGCCTCAGTTTCTCCACTTGTAAAAGTAAGATGCTTCTTCACTCAGGGATCTCTTGTGGGAATTAACGTAAACCAATAGTAGGTTAAACTGCCAACCCAATTCCTAACGTGTAGTCAGAGCTTAATAATTGCTGCTTCCATCTTACTCCCTTTATTGCTTGTTCAAATCCTACCACGATTTTTAGAACTGTATTTATTATGCAAATAAGGCAGACCGGCTTGCTGCTGGAAGGGATGTATGTGGCAAGGCTACGAGAGGAAAGGCCTCCCTGGAGGTTCAGACTCTATGTCTCAAACTGTGATCCGTGCATCTGGGTCACCTAAAATAAATAAATAAATAAGATAAAAATAAAGTAAATCAATAGCGTAGATTCCCGGCTCTTACTCCATTCTCCTTGGATCAGAAACTCTAGGAGAAGGGTCCATGATCAGCTTTTTAAACAAGTACCTCTGCAATCCTCATACTCCCTAAAGTTGAGAAGCAGAGAGAAGGGACTTTTTAATGCTCAGAAAGGTCTGCTTCCAGAAAGAGCCCAGAATTGGCCTCCAATGTCCAAATGTCAGTGCCCCATCAGACTCATTCCTTGGCCTCCTTCCTGCTAGCCAGTCTTCTTCCTTACTTTGGCTCCACTCCCCTTGGCTCTTCCGGGGATGCAGTTGTTCCAGCTGGAGTGGAAAAGAAACTGACCCGGCATTTCTGGCTCGCCTTCTGGTCTCCATAACCTTCTTTCATGTTCTCCCTCCACCCCCCTCTTCACTGGAAGGGAGGGCGGTGACATGTGTATGACGGTTCAGTCGTGTCATCTCAGGTTGACACTAGCCTTTCTGGGAGTGTTGGCCAAGAGGACCGCTTTTGTTGAAAAGCTGTTTAAGTAACATGATCCCTAAAACAAAATGCTGAAAGTACAGCATGGTCCTGAGGGCTGCTTTGCAGAATGGCAGCTGGATGGAGCCCAGAGATGCCTGAAGATTCCAAGAACACCTGCCAAAGTTTCATTCCTCCTGGCCTCTCAGTTTTCTAATGACGATCTCGGTGTCTGAACACCGGGAGCACCTCAGATTCTAGGTCTGCCGGGTGCTCAGCTTGCCTGGCAACGGTCTTCAAGAGCGTTGGAAACAGTTGGTGAGAGCAGGTTCAAGCTCAAAGAGGAAGCTTCGCCTCTTCCACAGCCTTGTGCAGTGATGGGTGGTCACGTAAGCCCTGCCTGGACTGTCTAAGAGAAACCCAAGTAGGAGAGGGGCTGAGCTTCTCAGAACTCAGGACTGACCCCGACGTTCCAGGTTTATGCATTCAGGAGAGTACAAGAAGATGAAAGGAAGAGAAGGTTCTGGCCGTATCTGTGTTCAGAGGTCCTTCCTTCTCTGCTCTGCCCGAGTAGATATAAAGAGTGATGCATGGCAAACAAAATGTGAATAGCTTATTAGTATTCCTCAACCCGAGTAATGAAAGGAATTGCCACTATTAAGTCAGGTTTCTGTGGCTACAATAATTCACACAGCAGAAAACAAACAAACCAAAAACCCCAAAAAGCAAACAGACTTTCCCCTCACCAGACTTATCCAGGCTTGTTCTCCATGCCGTTCCTCTTTATGTGATAACAGTTTATCCTAATGCCAGTGACTCTCATATCTAAGAAACCACGTGTTCCTATGTTACGTGCCTCAACAAATTGATAATCCAAGTGTCCTGTGGATTATCTTCAGGCGTGGGACATTAATTGTCCAAGGATTATCTGTTGGTTCAGCTGGAGATTTAGCAAGTTCGCCCTAGAAAGTTGTCAAGGAAATCTCAGATAGAGCGATAGAGAGGGTATCACAGATTGGGTCTCCTGGTAAGCAGATCCCATGATGGAGTTTGGTGTGTGGGAAGTTTATGAAGGAGCGCCCTTGGGGAGGGGAAGGCCATAAGGGAGGAAAAGGAATCAGGAGTGGGCAGAATACAGGCCTGTGGCTGTCTCAGTCAACTTCATGGGAATTCTCGAAGTAGAATGTCCTTTCAGAGTTGGTACAAGTTGGGCTGAGATGGATCATTGATTGAATATGGGCTGTCCCAGGAAGGGGCATACCTTGGACAAAGTGGCTTTCTGCAACTGAGACAGTCCAAGGAAGGGGCTGACAGTAAAGTCTTTACGCCAATAGTACCCTCAGAGGCTGAGACAAGAAGACCTTCTGTGAAGGAGGCCTGGATGGGGCATCTTTATGTCCACCATAGATGGCGCTTTGTGTCCCAATGATAGATACATTCCTGTGAGAAACCCATGAGTGGTTTTGCATTGCACCTCATTTTGATTGGAGATGACTTCTCTCTCTCTCTTGTTCTTATCTTCTCTAGCTCCTTATCTTTTTTTTTTTGTGAGTCGAGGTCTCGCTCTGTCACCAAGACTGGAGTGCAGTGCCATGATCATGGCTCACTGCCGTTTCAACCTCCTAGACTCAGGGGATCCTCCCACCTCAACCTCCCAAGTAGCTGGGGCTACAGGCATTCATCACCATGCCCAGCTGATTTTTTGATTTTTTGAAGAGATGAGGTCTTGCTCTGTTGCCTAGACTGGTCTTGAACTCTTGGGCTCAAGCAATCCTCCCACCTCAGCCTCCCAAAGTGTTGGGATTGCAGGCATTGAGCCACTGCACCCAATCACCTTATCGCATTCTATCTCCTTCTTCCTGGATGATTCTTCACCTCTAGCATCTAGCAATGAGAACACCAAACCATAAACGACGGTATTAGCACCCAGCAGCTTCATCTGCATTGGACCCTGGCTTGTGGATTGGCTTTTGAGCAGAACCTCTGCACTCTTCTTTATGGCCTCAGGAGTTTACAGACAGTTCCGGACTTACAATGGTTAAACTTGTAGCTCTTTGACTCTACAGTGGTGTGAAAACCATAGGTATTCAGTAGAAACTGTGCTTCAAATGCCCATACTTGAAGGTTTTCACTTTCAGTATGGTGTTCAACAAATCAAATCACAAGAGAAGTTAAACACTTTATCATAAAGTAGTCTTTGCGTTAGATGATTTTACCCATCTGTAGGCTAATGTAAGTGTTCTGAGCACGTTTTAGATAGGAGGGGCCAAGCTATGATGCCCAGTAGGTTAGGTGAACTATATACACCTTCAACCTAATGGTATTTCAATGAACAAGGGTTTATCAGACGCAATCCCATTGTAGGTTGAGGAGCATCTATATACTGTATCATGCCTTCTTCCGATAAAGGCCATAAATCCTACTGCATTTTTCAGCCTCCTTCTACAAAAAGAGAACCCTAAAAACCAACTTGGATTTGAAACAAGGCAGAAACCCAGAAGCGATGTTCTGACCTGGATGTGTAATTTTACCAGTCCCTAGAGGAATCTTTTACATCTCTCAAGGTTTTGTTGGGTCTGTCTTCACGTGTGCTTCTCTTGCCTTGTTTCCAATCTCGGACCTTTCAAAAAATGAGCTGGATGTTTATTAAGGGCCGTGTGGCTGAGCTCACGTCCATGAATTTTTCAGGGTACATTATTGAGTGTTCTTTGATTCCCAAGACTTATAGATCTGGGAAGACTGGCTCTCTGTTGGGAGAGACCTGAGCTCCCACCACAGAAGCATCAGTGATGACAGCTGCTTCCTATTTGCTGCTCAGATTCAGCTGAAACTCACTGGAAATCAGATCTGATGGTGGCTGTAGTTCTGATGACTATATAAACTTCATCCGATCAGATTTCCAGTGAGTCAGACTGGTGGCTGTTGTTTCCTGCAGACCAGTTTGTGATGGTGGTGCTTCATGAATAATCCATGCACATTAACCAGCTGCAAGCATAAAGGCATTTCCACTGTGTCTTTGCCATGGAACTTTAGATGGTTCTGATGTAATTCATAAGTAATCAGGAAGAGCCAGGCCCTGATTTAAAGTATCTAGAGACCTTTGAGAACCCTTTCAAGTTTCCCAAGAAAAGGCACAATATTAATTTATCTCTATGTGGCCATAACAGGGATATTTCCCCAGAGGGTCTTTAATGTCACAGTTGGCTGTTTTGCAGGGACAAGAAATACATGGAAATGAAGATGCTCCGCAAATTGTTTGGGGGAAAAAACCCTTTATTTCAGTTTCTAGGTTTCTTTTTGGTTTCTGTTGTTGCCTTAATCACCAAGTGGTGTGAGTTAAAACAAAAGCCATAATTAAATTGAACCCAGTTTGGGGGTGGGGGGTGGGAAGAAGTTGAACAACCCTGCTTAAACAGAAGCAGGTGGCACTGGAATGCTTCGTGGAAGTGAGCTGTGGGGAGGGAATGCAGATTCTTTTCATTGAAAACAGTTAAAAATACTTGTGGTCTTTTATGCCAGGCTGTGATTAAGATTTCATATATGTGTGTGTATATCTCTGAGTTTCAGGAAAACTGCGATGGAAATGCAATATAGTTTTAACAAGAGAGTGATCTTTTGTGGTAAGAGAAGGCAGGATTTTGTGTATTTGTGTGTGTGTGTGTGTGTGTGTGTGTGTTTATTTCCAGGATTGTTTTAAATAAAGATGTTCTATTCTAGTGAAGATGGGATTTCATTCATACTCCATTCAGGAACTCATCTGTAGAGTGAAGCAATGCACATGTTCTGTGTAGCTAGCATTCACAAATGGAACAGAGGATGGGTGGGACTATGTGGCCATGACCCCGTTGTATGCCTAGGACAGGACAGCCCATCTTGTTGACAAGGCAGGCATCCTATTCTTTCTTAACCTCTCCAGAGTATTCCTTCCCAAGGCTATTTGTTCAATGTAACTTTCCCAGTAGAGAAACATGTCTCCAGGCACAGGGAATTGAGAGGGGGCCATAGCCCAATTGTGGGCCAATTTCTCCACAATTATTGTTGCCAGATAAAGAACAGGATGCCAAGTTAAATTTGAATTTCAGAATAGCAACGAATTTTTTTTAGCATAAGTTCATCTTACGTAATACTTGAAACTAAAATTATTCATTGTTCACCTGAAGTTCAAATCTGACCAGGTATCTGATATTTTTATAGTCATGCGCCACGCAATGACATTTTGGTCAACAATGGACTACAAATACAATGATGGTATCACAAGATTGAAACGTCATAAATATATATATATTTTGAGTTGAGGTCTCACTCTGTTGCCCAGACTGGAGTACAGTGGCATGATCATGACTCACGTCATGATCATGACTCACCCCACTTCCTGGGGTCTGGGGATCCTTCCACCTCGACCTTCTGAGTAGCTGAAAACACAGGCGTGTGCTACTTTGCTTGGCTAATTTTTCTGTAGAGACGGGGTCTTGCCATGTTGCCCAGGCTGATCTCAAACTCCCAGGCTCAAGCAATTCTCCCATCTCAGCCTTTCAAAGTGCAGGGATTATAGGCTTGAGCCACCACGCCTGGCAATACCGTATTTTGACTGCATGTTTTCTGTGTTTTGAGGTGTGTAGACACACAAATAGTTACCACTGTATTACAGTTGCCTACAGTATTCGGTTCAGTAACATGCTCCACAGGTTTGTAGCCTAGGAGCAAAAGGACATACCGGGTAACCTAGGTTTGTAGCAGGCTACACCATTTAGGCTTGTGTGAGTATACACTATGATCTTCACGCAATAACAAAATTGCCTAATTTCTCAGAACATATCCCTGACGTTACACTTAATGTCCATGACTGTATTTGTTAAATATAGCATTTTAACCTACAGAAGACAATTCTTTCTTTAATTAAAAGTGAGACAGACACTTATTTATATTGCAGATTTTTGTTGCTGTTGTTATTGCTTTTTTAAAAAAACATATTTTAGAGAGGTTTTAAGTTCACAGCAAAATTGAGCAGAAAAGTAGAGATTATTTCCCATATACTTCCTGGTCCCACACATACTTGGCCTCCCAGATTAGCAACACCTTGCACCAGAATGGTACATTTGTTATAACTGGTAAACCAACGATCGACATATTATTATCCAAAGCCCGTAATTTAGGGTTCATTCTTGGTTGTGTCTTCTGTGTGTTTTGACAACTGTATAATGACGTGTAGCTACCATTATAGCATCATACAAAGTAGTTTTATTGCCCTAAAAATCCTCTGTGCTCTGCCTACTCATATGTCCTTTTTTCCAACCCCTGACAATCACTGCTCTTTTTGCTGTCCTCACAGCTTGGCCTTTCCCAGACTGTTCTGTAGTTGGAAATATGCAGCGTGTGGCCTTTTCAGACTGGCTTCCCTGGCTTCTTTAACTTAGTAATGTGTATTTAAGGTTCCTCCATGTCATTTCATGGCTTCACTTGTTCCTTTTTAGCACTGTATAATATTCCAATCACTGGATGTACCACGGTTTTTTTTTTATAACCAATATTTTTTATTATGATATTGTGGGGTACAGTTAAGGGTTAGGTATACAAATATGCTTTGCGGGCTCAGGCAATCCACTCACCTTGGCCTCCCAAAGCACTGGCATTATAGGGTGAGGCACCGAGCCTGGCTAAATTTGAATTTCTTTTTTTTTTTTCAATATTTTTTATTATGATATTGTGGGGTACAGTTAAGGGTTAGGTATACAAATATGCTTCGTTCAGGCACCCTTGTTGATAAGCAGTGTCTCCCCGTCCCCAGGCAGATATTGAGTACCATTAATCCCATCTCCCTTTCCCTCCCCCCCATAGTTTCCCACCACTGTCAGTCATTTTCTTATAGTAATACATTGGATGTTCAAGGTTCACTATATGAGTGAGAACATGTGATACTCCGATCTTTGTTTCTGTGGAGGTCACTCAGTATTATAGATTCTAGTTCCATCCAAGTTGCTGCAAAATCCATGATTTTGCTCTTTTTTATGGCTGCGTAGTATTCCATCGTGTACATGTACCCCATTTTTTTAATCCAGTCCTCTTTTGATGGACAACATGGTTGCTTCCATATTCTTGCTATTGTGAACAATGCTGCGATAAACATATGTGTGCAGGTATCTTTTTTATAGAGTGATTTGAGTTCTTCAGGGTATATTCTCAGTAGGGGGATTGCAGGGTCATATGGGAAGTTGATATTTAGGGCTTTTAGAAATCACCATACTGTTTTCCACAGAGGTTGCACTAGTTTACACTCCCACCAACAGTGTAGAAGTGTTCCCATTTCACCACACCCTCTCCAGCAATTATTATTTTTTTAGTTATTGATAATTGCCATTCTGACTGGAGTTAGGCGGTATCTCAGAGTGGTTTTGATTTGCATCTCCCTGACGACTAGTGAGGTCGAACATTTCTTCATGTGTCTGTTGGCTGCTCGGATGTCTTCCTTTGAGAAGTGTCTGTTCATATCATTTGCCCATTTTATAATGGGGTTGTTTGTTTTTTTCTTTTCAGCACGTTTGAGTGCCTTGTAGATCCAAGATGTTAAGCCTTTGTCAGACCTGGAGTTGGCAAATACTTTTTCCCAGTCTGTAGGTTGTCTCCTGCTCTCTTGATGGTTTCTTTGGCTTTGCAGAAGCTAGTCAGTTTAATGAGGTCCCACTTGTCTATCTTCTCTCTTATGGCCTGTGAGTTTCGGGTCTTGTTCAGGAATTGGGTGCCAGTTCCAATTTCCATGAGGGTATGTCCTTAATTTTCTAAGGTTCTTATGGTTTGGGGTTTAATTTCTTAAATTCCCATTATTACTCCTGCTTCTCCCTTCCTTCAATCCCCATAGGCAATTAGTGTGTGTGTGTGTGTGTGTGTGTGTGTGTGTGTGCTTTTGTAAGCACATATTCTTGTACCATGTGTATTGTTTGGGGTAAATTGATTTTAATTTATGTAAATATGTGCAATATGTGTCTTTTTAAAATTCACTTAGAAGCATGTTTTCAGCACCTAACGAGGTTGCTATGAGAACATCTCTTCCAGGTTTCTGGCTGCTTTAGAGTAGGAGTCAATGTGCTCTGCATGCCAATGCCTAAGAGGGACAGAGACAAGGGCAATTGGAACTAGGGAGTCAGGGGAGTGGGGTTGGGTGGATGCTGTTTATCTTGTGTCATCCTGTAGGAGGCACAACTGACTTGGCTTCATTCTTCACAAACACCTGGGAGATAACCTTTTACCTGAATGCTGCACAGGAGGCCAGGGCAAATAGGCAAGCACAAAGAGGATGCTAAATTCAGTGTCAATTGTCCCCTTTTGTGTGGGCTCTCAGTTCCCAGCCCCATTATGCTTTGGGGCAGGAGTGAGTGATTGTGTATCCTGGCTGGTCAACCAAGCTCAGTGAGGCCAGTGGACTCAGCCTCTCACTGGGGTGTACAATCTGTCTGGGGAGAGAAAATGTTGAGTTCCTGAAGTCTGGCATACGCTCTTCAGTCTTACTGGGCCGTGGTCAATTTTTCTTTGTGAATGTCACAGGCTGCAGTCTCCCTTGACTTGAGATTCTTCTTGGGTTGTAAGATTAGAGATTGTTATGGTGAGAGGCACCCAATATTGGGAGCCACCTAGAAGAGAGAAGCAAAACAATGCATTTTGACTAGTTTCTGGAGTGAGAGGTTATGCCTTCTCTATTTAAAAGGGAAAACACTATTATGATTACCATAACACAATATGTGCTTTTGTTGAAACAAACAAATTCAAACCTAAAAAAGCTTTAAAGAAGAAAGTAAAAATTATATCAAACCTGGCCATTGTATTTTAGTAAACACTCCTTAGAAATCTTTCTGTACATGTGTATATCTGTGCGTATACAGGATGTTTTTATAAACTTTAAGTCTCCATCTATTTCATTAAGTCCATTTTGATGGATAGCTAGATATTCTCCAACATCCTAAGACAGAATTTTGTGCATTTGACTCATTATTTTTTTATTTGGATAAATTTCGTTCAAGTGGGTTTCCTAGGTCAAAATGTATGTACATTTTAAATTCACCTTGATAAGATGAAATCAATTCAACTAATATTACCCTAAGCTGTTTTCCAAGATGTTCATTCTTTTGACCTCTGTAGAGTGATATGATATCTACTGAATCTGAAAACTAGGATGAAGAGGAAACTTAGATTTCCTCTAGATCTTTATCCTCAGCCTTAGAATCACTTGGAATATCAGTCCGAGATATTACTCTAGGCTCGCAGGCAAGCTCCAATTAAACAGATGCTATCTCTGAGTTATAAGAGACTTTAAGAGATGTTTGCTCTTAGTCTCTTCTTTCTTCTTTGGGCAGATCAGGCATAGTTTTCTCCACTTTACATAAGACTGGAGAAGATAAGCAGCTACCCCATTTTATATAAGTGGTAAATAGGAGAAGAAAGCATTTCATCTGGTAGGGTGATATTGAGATTTTTCAATATTTTGCAGCTGAAGAAACATGGAAATTCTATCATCATATTAATACTTAGGGAGGAGGATTTTTGTACACAGGTTCACTAGAGATTTATTATTTAAGTCCTGTGTGTAGCTGAACTTTGCTCTTTGCCCTTTGTTAGTAACAGAGCAGGGTCTAGTAAGTTAGAGAATAAATAACAGCTTTTCCAAAGTAATTCTTTCCCTTTTCTAAGTCATTTGGTAGTTGTGGAATTGAAGGAAAGAAAAATATTTTTTAAAAGGATTTCAGATCAATTTACACAATTTACATGGAACTTCATATTACAGGTATTTCATTTCATGGTTAAGGGACTATGAAGAATGGTGTGTACAGAGTGTTCAGACTGAAGTGCGAAGACCAACAGGTATATAAAAAGAGAATAATTGCATGAGATGTGGTTCCAATCCTGGAACCCTTAGCATGTAATATTGATTTTCTTGAAAAATGATGCAAAGTCAAAGTCCCTTTGTGGCAACGTATATTTTCAGCTGGGATTTTTATCAAACGATAGCTTTCCTTTTCTCCAGAAAAACTCTGCCTAACCACAATTTTCTTGTTAGTTTCACCATGAAGCTGTTTGTTTGCACATCTCTCTTGTGAGATCGATCATGTCTTACATTTTTTTCTGCATTATTTCATAAAATAAAGAGACAGCTTTTTTCTAAAAAAACAAAAACAAAAACAAAAACAAAAAACCCAAACAACAACTGTTTTGAGCAGTGGAAAAAACATCTCAATAGATATATTGCATCAAATGGAGAGTACTTTGAAGGTGACTGAAGTTTAAATGTAACAATAAATATACTTTTTAAAGTAAATAAATTCTGAGGTTTTTTGGGGTCCCACCCCCCATATATCACAACAATTTTTTGTGGTCATGACAACTAAGTCATCTTTGACCTGATGTTCATCTTTAAAATAAAAAAAGAAAGATAAGAAATTGGGCTTAACTGAACAACTGCAGCCTTCAAATAAATGTGTTTTTAAATGTCTTCAGGTTTATATCTGCAGCGAAACTGAAGAAATTTTTGATGTTCTTCCTCTCCAAAAATTATTACAGTGTTGAAACATATTTGTTTGCCAGTCTCACTATACATAATGGCATCTTAGCTAAAACGACTAATAATTCTACAATGGAGAATTCTCTTGAACAAGAAAGAAACATTCTTTTCTTTGTTGTTTTCACCAAGAACATGTGCCAACTCAGCCAAATCATTAATAAACTCTACCTGAGGCCAGGTGCAGTGGCTCACGCCTATAATCCCAGCACTTTGGGAAGCCGAGGTGAGAGGATCGCCTGAGCCCACGGGTTTGAGACCAGCCCGGGAAACTTGGAGAGACCTCATCTTTACAATAAACCAAGAAATTAGCTGGGTGTGGTGGCACGTGCTTGTA
>CAUYQG010054577.1:0-23636 GCA_963574415.1 Tarsius wallacei | reverse complement strand
GATCCTTTTTCTCCTCTCTTTGAGTCCGAGGCCCCGGGGATCAGCCGCACCGCTGGTGCTCTATCTGGGATCAGAGCTCTGGAATTCAGAGCTCCAAAGCTCCCAAGCTCTGGCAAAAGTGGCCCTGGAAGGTTCCCAGCATATTTCAGCCAGAAATGGAATCAGCTTCTCTGAGGGGCAGGTGGCCAGAGCCTCCCCGGGTGATTGGGGGCTCGGTCTGGGTATCTTGTAACCAGGGAGGGAGCTGAGACCCGAGATTTCCTACCAGGAGGGGAGCAATCAGGGACGCAATAGCCGGCCCTGCGTGGGTCCAAGAGTCCCTGGGCCTCAGACCGATGCGTCTGGCTGTGGATGAATGGGTGGGGGAAAGGAAGCAAGAGTCTTTTAGGGGAACTCACATTCGGAGAATCTCACAGTTCTGCCTGTATTGCCACCATCTTGGCCCCGACTCGTCAATGTTATTTTTAAAGATTTTACTTAGCTAAGACAATAAGTGCTTTCTCTACACATTTTATGTAGAATAAGTGTGTATACTGTCTAGGGAAGAGGTCTTGGCTCTAAGGTAATCATCAGGCCTAGGGTACAGCATCCAAGTTAGTTAACAAGAAATCTTAGTCTTTACCATGAAGTTTTAAAGCCTCCTGGCAGTTACTTCAGGGAGGATTTTAAATTGGAATTTTTTAAGAATGTGGAGAGCCTACTGACTAGAAAATCAGAAAATTGTGTGTGTTTTTGAGATTCCTGTTGAGTCATAAAGAAGGACAAGCTTTGTACTTCGCAGCAACTTGAGTGGATTTAGAGTCTATCATGCTCAGTGATCTATCACAGAAACAGAAAAAAACTGAGTACGACATGTTCTCACTCATAAGCAGACCTTGAACACTTATCAGATATCACAATACTATAAGAAAGGGATTGTCAGTAGTGGGAAATTTCCAGGGGAGGGGGGACACACATCATCAACAAGGGTACCTGCCTAATGAATATTTATATACCTAACCCTGAATTGTAACCCACATCTTTAAAATTAAAAATTAAAACAAAAAAAAAGAAAGTCAGAAAATTGGGGTTTTCACCTAAGAAACTGTGCCAGTCTGTATTTGTTTGTGTGTGTGTGTGTGTGTGTGTGTGTGTGTGTGTGTAGTTCCCTCCCAGCTGCATATGTTCATTAAAATTGTTGAGCTAGTAAGAGTAGAGTCTGAAATCTTGATATCCCATCAAGCTTTGTTCTTTTTATTGTCTTTCTATAATATAAATGACAACTTGAAAAAGTTATAACCAGATATTAGTGGGCAAGGAAGAACAGAAAATAGGTATTATTATTATTACGATTTATGGAAGCACTTTAAAGAAAGGGGATGCAGACTTGAGGAGCCCTGAGCAATGGCTGTGTCTGTGACCTTGGCAGTCAAAGAAAGAATTTTCTCCAAGGGAAGATGATTCTCAGGAGAAGAAAATCCTCCCTGTCCAAGGATTTTCCTTTTAGTTTATTGAAGAGTCCCAGTGAGTATGTATGCATGTCTCTCTGCATGCATAATGAAGATTACCAATTTCCTTGTAGGGTAACATGTACCTTTGAGGACCATTTGAATGAACCAAATACTACCTTTTACCCAGCTAAATAGTTACATGTAGACTTGTTAAATATATTTTTAAAACACATATATTCTTTTGTATAAAGTTAAGATTATTAAACAAAATAAATCTAAGAAAAGCAGTATGGTATTGGTGATATTATAATTTCAGGTCTGCTGTAAAGTATATGTAGGAATTATTTTTTGTTTTCTTTATTTTTATTTAAAGAAAACGTGCTTTTTAAGTAGCTCTGACATTTAATTTTGTGTTTACCTTATCCTAAAATTACATGTTCAAAATTTCCCTTTATGTTCTAGGCAAATTGCTTTGACATTATTATCAAATTAGAAATAAAATTATAACAAACCAAAGAAATACATTATCCATTTGGATGGAAATCATTTATAACCCCATATTTTTGAAGTTAAAGCATACAGTCCACACTATAAGAGATACAATGTTTCCACTCACAAACTTAATTAAGTAATTAATTTATTTTTTCATATTTTCTTTATGTGGTACTTGTCAAATTTTAATCAGCAAAAGTTTTCTTTTTCCTTTTTTCTTAAGTTGTGAATGAACAGCATACACTTTAAGCAGCACAATTACGGACATTCTGTGCCTAGCCTAGCGCTCAGAAAACAAATCAGAGAAAAATTTCAGACTGTGGGAGATGAACAGGAATATAAAACAGAAGCTAGAAAAAGAGGTCTGGAAATGCTTTTGTAACTTTTTAAAAACTCAAATGGAAGCAATGTTTTGTACCTATATATGTTAATGATCAATTAGCAGAAACAAATCTTGTTTTTTCATTTTAGCAACAAATAAAAAATAGTGCTTTAACGGATTATGCATAATAATGATTGTCGATACGGTTTAGACTGTTGTCTCTTCCAAGGCTCATGTTAAACTGTCATCTTCATTGTTGAAGGTGTGGCCTAGTAGGAGGTGATTGGATCACGGAGGTAGATCCCTCATCAGTGGCTTGCTTCTCTTCCTGTGGTAATAAGTGACTTCTTGCTATATTGGCTCAAATAAGAACTAATTGTTTAAAAAGAACAAAGTACCATATGTTCTCACTCATAAGCGGACCTTAACAACTATAATACTATAAGAAAGCATTTGGCAGTAATGGTAAACTGTCGGGGGTGGGGGTGGGATTGGCAGTTAAGGGAAACCGCTAGGGGAGGGAGGTGTATACCTCATCAACAAGGGTACCTGCATAAGCAATGTTTGTATAACTAACCCTGAATTGTACCCCATATCTTTATAATAAAATAATAATAATAATAAAATTTTAAAAAAGAACTGATTGTTTAAAAGAGCTTGGCTCCTCTTTCTCTCTTACTCCTGCTCTATGTGATATACCTGTTCCCTCTCCACCTTCTGCCATAATTGCAAGCTTTCTGAGGCTTCACCAGAAGCCCAGTCGATGCCCATATCATGTAGAACCTTGAGCCAGATAAATCTTTTTTGTAAATTATACAACCTCAGGTATTTTAATAGAAATGCAAAATGGACAAATATTATTAACAGTATTGTTATTAGAGATAAGATTATAATCACCACATGCTATCATGTGTGTTCTATCTATGCTACCTAATTTATGATTCACAATTCTAGAATTTCTTTTTAATAAATAATGTCAAGTTTCACCAATATTCCTCCACCTTCCCAAACACTGATCATCAAAAATTAGAAACACTGGATCATCTGCGGTAGTAATAATATTTTTAACATGGTGAATAATGAACTCACAGTCAACCAATATTGACACACTGACTATATTACTCTAATTTAAGAGCAAGCAACATAAGTTGATAAGAGACAACATAAGTTAATAAGAGACATCAACTCTTTCTCCACTGTACTCTCCTTCTTGTATTAGCCAAATGTCCTAAAAGCTATTGATAACCTGATAAGTTAAAACTCTAAATCTATAACAACTATTAAAGAAGAAAATGGAGGAATGTTATATATTCAAAAGTCTTCTATACAATGAGTTAACCTATTAGTTATTTGGATAAAAGTTAGTGTTACAAACAAGAGGCCAGGAGACCTGGGCTGTACCTTAGCGTTTTCTCTAGTGATTGCACCATCGTGAGAAAGTTCCTTTGTAACTTGCATTGATCGGTTTGTTTTATTTAAAAAAAAAAAAAAGACTGGTCTAAAACATTTCTGAGCCCAGGAGTTCGAGACCAGCCTAGGCAACATAGCAAGACCTTGTCTCAACAACAACAACAACAACAACAACAACAACAAAACCAACAAAAACAATAACAACAAAACATTTCTAAAGTTCTTTCCAGCTGCAAAGTTCTACAGCTATTGATGTATTTTTAAATGATGGAAGGCAAGCTCACACTTACCATTCTGTTCCCGCTGCACTCCTGCTGCCAGCAGGTCGGGCTCCCCAAGGCTTATGTCATTGAGCCGGGTCCCCAGACACTCCATGCAGAGGTGTTTGCACCACTCCTCAGCCTCCAGCTCTGAAAATGATCACACATCATCTGTCAAGTACACTTTCTAGGAATGACGGAGAAGAACTGTTCCCTGAACCATTATTCCAGGCAATTGACGGGTAAAAAAATTTGCCTTTAAAAAAATCCCATATTTAAGAAGTGAAAAAAAATCCCTACAATTATTTCTCATTGTTTGACATGGTATCTTCAAGTAGTTTTAAGTTATTCCATGGTACTTTACTTTATTTACAAATAGTAGTTTGATAATATTTGTTTCCTATCTGGCATATTTTAGATTGATTTCCTTTTTGGAGGAAAATTACTTAGAAGACTAAATTAGCCAGTTTTAGTCATTCCACAACACACACACACACACACACACACACACACTTCAAAACACCATGTTGTACAAGGTAAATACATACAATTTTATGTCAATGTAAAAAATAAAAGTGTGTATACATATATACTTATTTCAAAACACTATATTATACATAGTAAATACAATTCTATGTCAATGCAAAAAATAAAATAAATGAATAAATATAAAATTTTAAATATATATATGTGTATAAAATACAAAAATGGCATCTTAGATTAGGCAAATGAATGTTTTCCAGAAAGTGACTAAGATTTGTGTAGACTGAAGGTCTGGTCCTCAAGTCATTCTGAATTGTAATGGATCACAGATCACTCAAGAACATGATCATTTCCTTCGTAAACATCAAAACGTGGGTTATCCTTACTTAAAAAAAAAAAATCGAAGTATAACCTTAAAAGTATCTTTCCTCTTTGGAAAAATTCCAATGATCTAAACTATTGATTAGATTACTGCTTTTTATGCAATGATTATCTCCCAACTTCTTTATATTCACAAGTTTTTTTCTTTTCTTGAAATATTACAGTGACTTACAGTTACAAAGAATCTCATAGGATTTAAAGCTTTCACAGACTTTCATAAACATAAATGAACTAGATTCTCATATAAATCCTACGTGGGTGAGGTGGCTAAGGGCTAGTCATACCTGTGTCCTATGTCTTATCAGTAGTCAGCACTAAAACAGAATCGGAATCCAGGGGATTAAGCTTAGTATTTTAGGCCAAGCTCTTATATTATTGTACAGAAATCAGATATGAATGTTCCATTGACATCTGCCTAGAGAAGCTTCTGACTTTTCATGTAGCATAAATCTGTCCTAGAACAATTTCATATAGAGTCCCTGCAAATTCTCTTGTTGCTCTCTGTGGATGATATCTCAACCTTTGCCTTGGCATTTTAAACTCCACATAAAAAGTTATCTGTGACATGTTTTCTTGACTTTAGGGATTCGAATACCAATGACTCCCCTTTGGTCAACACCATCAAATCTGGGTAATGTTTTCTTCCTGAGTTTAGTCACATTGCCTTAGCAGAAAAATAGGGAGATGTCAGGGCAAATTTGTTGTTTATTTTAAATAAATAATGACAATTTTGTTGTTTATTTAATCAAGACCATGACATGTTGTTTGAAAATAAAGAAAAAAGAACATGTAGTCCCTCACAGGGAACTATTCTAATAAAAATAATAGCTCCAATATTCCAATCATGAAAGGTATAATCCCTTCATAACCCTTTCCAACTACAAAGCTACTAGTATAATAAATGCACACTTGCTGAGGCTTTTCAACTCTCCTTCACAAAGAAACCCCTTTTTTCCTCTAGGAAGGAAGTGCTAGACTTCACAGAAAAATGTTACAGGAGCAACAATGACATATATTGAACATTTTTTATTACATATAAGATTTATAAAAGTTGTGGAAGATTTTCAAACAACCAACCCAAATCTTACAGGCCAACACAATTTGCATACTATTTATCAAGAAATTCTTGAAGTTTCTTCTAAGGCAGACAATATGATTATAGCTTTTCTTTTTAATTTTTAATGCTTGAATTTTCACAGGACTTCACAAGGTAAAATTATAAGCAAAATCACATGCAATTTATACCACATCTACATTATTCTACCTGTAGTATTTCCAGTTCTCTATAGATGGAGATGAGAATATCTAACATGATTTTGGGAATAAAAATAAGAGTGTTAAATATGCCAAAGCACCTTGGTGCCAATGATCCCCTTAAGGAGTAAGTTAGTGCATGCTAAAGGTTGAAGAAATATATATCATTAATTCCTTCTTTGTATGAACTCTTTTGTCCTAGGGCTTAATGAGATAAAGAAAGCAATCATACAGTGCTGAGTTTCTATGAACCTGGAGTAATCTCTTTTAAGTAGAACTAAACATGGAATTTCTGAAGCCAAAGAGGTCTCCCATCACGGAAATGAGAGGTATTAGTGGGCTTCCCCCAGCAGGCAAAGATATCTGTTGAAGTCAGTCTTAAGAATCACAGTGTTTCAGCATTTTAGTAGTATAGCAGCATATACTAATACGAATCACAAGAATAATAAAAATAGGGTACATAGAGTCACACTAAAGACTGAACTGTAAACTTAGCAAGCAAGAAAGGGAGAGAGATTCCTACAATTCAGATATCAAAAGCTGATTTTTTTCTTTTTCTTTTTTTTTAAACAGACATCTGTAGTGAACTCACTGTATGCCAGGCACTGTGCTAAAAGCTTATATGAAAAGCATACCGTTTCTGCTATCAGTTATCTTAAAGTTTAGTGGAATGGGCAGGTGAGTTTGGTATGTGGTGTTCTGGGAAATTGCTGACCTAGTTGGGTAGGCACTGAGGAACTATGCCAAAAGCTCAGCAGAGTGGAAAGTATCAGAATACAGAACAAGCAGGAAGAAACTGATGATATGCATGTGTGAATGTGTATATCAGTGTGTGTGAGAGTGTGTTATATGAGTGTGTGTTTGCCTGTATGCTTGTGTGTGAGTGTACATGTGTTTGCCCATATGTTTGTGAGTGTGTGTGAGTTTTTGTGTGTGCCTGTGGGTTTGTGATTTTTGTGTGTTTGTGTGTGTTGGAGGAGTCTGGGAGGATTAGGGAAGATGCCCGCGTAGAGATAGAAAGACATTTGCAGGGCTGTGAGAGTGATATCCTATAATAGCAGGAGATAGCTCTGAGTTTATGCAGAAAAATGTGAGAAGCAGCATTCGAAGTACTCATGATTTTTCTAGTATTTGGTTCAATTAGATCAGTCCTAAACTTTTATCTCAAAAGTATTAACCTTTGTAGTCTGTATATTAGATCTAACAGTTTTGCTGCAGATAAGGTGAATTTGTTTAACTATTATACAAGGCTTTGGTTTTATAAAGCTGTCTTTGATAGTCACCTTACAAATATTACAATTATGCTTTTTAGCTGTTCCTTCTTAAGGAAGCTCTATGTATTGAAGTGTTTTCTTCCTCTTTTATTACATTTTAATTATTTTGTCCTATCATAATTTAACTGGTGGTTTTCTCTGAATTATCTTTCGTCTTTATAATTTTTTTACAGAACTGAGATTAAATACAAATGCAATAATCTGAACCCATTGAATTTTGAAATATTTATTTTTCATGGACTCAGTGCCTTTTGTCATTTGTTTTACCTTTCAAACTTTTTAGTCCTCACATAATGTGTAAATAATTAAATTTCTTTGTGAGGGAATAAAGACATTAAAACGTTCTATAAAGTTTTCTGTTTATCTCTGCATGATGAAAGTGCTTTTTCATTAGAATGCCTTTTTCAAATAGCTTGCAGCTATGTTTAAATTCTTAATTTAGGTAAATAACTTTTTCTCTAGAACAGAAACCCAAATAATGTTTTCATTATTTATAGGATTAGTTAAATGAAGAAATTTGGTAATTTCCCAAAAGAAAATTGAATGGTGTTTGGAAATAATAAGACAAATGGAGACAAAAGATTAAATTAAATAAATAAATTATGTCACACATGGGTTTATTTATTGGAGGGAAAATGATGAAGTGCAAAACAGAAATACAGTCAAAGATGGGTGGCTCCTTCCTGGGTTTCGGTTTCTTTCCATTTCTTCTTTATAGAATTCTGGGAACAGTATGGCCAGATCCCTTCGAATCAGAAAAGAGGTCTTTACTTAGAAGGCCCTTAATAAATGCCCATTGACTAAATAATTTGATTCAAGTTTTATTGCTTTCACTAAATTTAGTCCTTAGGATGATGACATTAAAGTTAAATAGTCCAAAATGAGCTATATTTGAAAAAAGTGAAGAAGTTTTCATCACATATACAGAAAATTTGCTATTAACCAAAATCACATAGCAGAATTAAAAATAGCACCGCATTAATTTCATGTTACTTTATTGAAAGATGCAGGCAAGACTATTTTGTATGAAAATGATAAATCATTGTATCTTGTTCTCGTTGGATTTAGCCTTCCAAAGTGCTGGGATTACATGCAGAAGAACCCAAATCACTCTATAAAAAAGATACCTGCACATGTATGTTTATCGCAGCATTGTTCACTATAGCAAGAACATGGAATGAACCGTGCTGCCCATCAAAAGAGGACTGTATTAAAAAAAAGTGGTACATGTATACAATGGAATATTACACAGCCATAGAAAAGAACAAAATCAGGAACTTCGCAGCAACCTGGATGGAATTAGCGTTTATAATTCTGAGTGATCTCTCACAGAAACAAAGAGCTGAGTATCACATGTTCTCACTCATAAGTGGGCCTTGAAAAACTACTGTATTACTCTAAGAAAAGTATTGAAAGTGGTGGGAAACTGCCGGGAGGGGCGTGGGGAGGAGGAGAGGTGGGATGGACAGTAATCAGTATCTGCTTGGGGAAGGGAGAGCACACCTCATCAATAAGGCTACCTGCATGGTGAATATTTGTATAACTAACTCTGAACTGTACCCCACAATTTTAAATAAAAATTAAAAGAGGAAAATAAATAAGAACAAATAGGTTATTATTTGAGTGTTAACATTTCCCCCCAAAATTTGCTAAATTAATGGCCTGTTGCTTTAGAATTCTAGGACTCTAAGTTGCTACGTGAACCAGCTAACATGTACTGGGGATATATCTAGGTCAAGTGATTTTCAAACTGTAGAACAACTTTCATAATCAAAATTTTTACTCAATAAACCATGCCTGATGTTGGTTTTGAATCCTTTCACTCCACCAATCTTTGATTCTATTTAGCTTAAGCAACCACTTTTATAATAAAGCAGACTGTTTGGTACATCTCATTTTTTTCAAGATGAGATCAGGAAGCTCTAACCTCTTATTATGAACAAAACAAGTTCAATAACTTTCTAGATCATAGTATAAAAATAATCTCTTTAGTGATCCAACAAAAATCCTCAAAAATTTAAAATGCTGTTCAAGTGACATTACAACTGTACTTACAAATATTTTATGTGCTAGTGAGATAGAGGGTTTACTGCAATAATTGCTCCTAATTGCATAGCACTTCACAATTTAAAAAAGCACTTTCACATAGTATCTCTTCTGATCCTGGCAATAATATATATTGACTATTATATTTATATGAATATTATTATTAAATATTAAACTATTAAATATTATTGCCAAAAAGTAAATATTGATCATTGATGAGGATTTGGAGCCACTTCTAGTACGTAGTTAGTGGAATTGCAAAATTGTGCATCACCTTGGCAAGAAATTTAAGCAGACATAAGATGCAAAAAAACAAATAAAATGTTAAGCATGTGATAAGATGTCAAAAATTATACTAATTATACTAATTAAATAAACACAAATTAAAGCCAGTTCACATCCACTAGAATGGCTAAAATTTAAATAAACATAAAATTTCTTAAAATAGTTTAAAAGTTAATAGGTAAAAGTTTCTTAAAATAGTAAATATACCTTACTAAAAGACCAATGCCTTCTACTCCCAGATAGTTACCCAAGAAAAAAAGAACATATGCTACAAGTATCTTGAAGGCAAATATTTCTGAGAGCTTCTTTCAATCTAACCCAAAACTGGAAACAACCCAGATGTCTATCAGCAGGTGTTTTACAGAAGTATGAACTATGCTTCATGAAGCAGCTGCCCTACAGCTAGATGTACAAGTGGCAAACATACGATTGAAAATTCACACCTAATCCACATCGTCATTGCCTTCTTTTCTTATACAAGTGGACTATGTTTGCATTATACAATGGCGATGACTCTCTGGCTACATTCCCAAAAGAGGGTTGCTGGATCATATGGAAGCTCAATTTTTAGTTCTTTGAGAAATTACCACAGTGTTTTCCACAAAGGTTGAACTAGCTTACATTCCCATCAACAGTGTAGAAGCATTCCCTTTTCTCTATAGCCACACCAGCACTTTTTTTTTAACTTTTTAATGACAGTCATCTTTATTGGTATAGGTGGTATTTCACTGTTGTTTTGATTTGCTTTTCTCTGACAATTAATGAGGCTGGTCGTTTTTTCATGTGTTTGCTGGCTGCTTGAATGTCTTCCTTTGAGAAGTGACTGTGCATGTCCTTTGCCCCCCTTATAATGGGACTGTTTGTTTTTTTCCTTTCCATTTGCTTGAGTTCCTTGTAAACCTTGGATATTAGGCCTTTTTCAGATACATAGCTTTCAAATATTTTTTTCCCGTTTGGTGAGTTGTCTCTTTACTCTCTTGGTGGTTTCTTTTGCTGTGCAAAAACATTTCAGTTTGGTAAGATCCCACCTGTTAATCTCAGCTTTTTTTGCATTTGCTTTTGAGGACTTGGCCATGAATTCATTGCCTTCTATGTCTAGAAGGGTATTCCCTACATTTTCTTCTGATTTTCTTATAGTTTGAGTAATTATATTTAAGTCCTTGATCCTTTTTTCCATTTTGAGTTATTTTTTGTATATGGTGTTAGGTAGGAATCCAGTTTCATTTATCTGCATGTAGCTAGCCAGTTTTCCCAACATTGTTTGCTATATATGGTTTTCTTTCCCCAGTGTTTGTTTTTTGATGGCTTTGTCAAAGACATCATTTTTCAAAGACCTAGAAAAACAATACAGGAATTCATATGAAAGCAAAAAAGAAATTCATGTGGAAGAAAAAAAAAGCTAGAATAATTAAAGCAGCCTTCAGCAAAAGGCAAAGCTGGAGACATACCTCTTCCAGTCTTTAAGCTGTATTACAAGGCTATAGTAACCAAGACAGCATGGTATTGGTACAGAAATAGACACATAGATCAATAGAACAAGACAGAGAATCCAAAAATAAAACCATGGTCCTTCAATCAGAGGTGCTTATCAAAAGTGTAGTTTTCTCAACCCATCTAAGAACTAGTGAATCAAAACATTTTGATCTTTGACTCATTGACATGTATTTTAAAAGGCAGTCTAGATGTGTTTGAAAAGCACTAGTCTAATGACTAAAACTCAAACTCCTTGGTTCTTGAGAATTTGATCACTTCTTGGTTTATTCTGCCTTACCTACTGTCTTTTTCACTCATTCATCCTTCATTTTTTTGCTTATTTGTTGATTTCCTTCCCCATATTCACTATAAAATTTACTAAGATAGGAAAAGAAACCTTTAAAAAAAATCTCAGCAGTAGTTCACAAACTTTAGGGTTTATAAAAACCACAAGGATTGCTTGTTTTGAAAGGCAGATTCCTAAGTCCCACCATTATATTATTATTCTTCAGTATATCTGGAATGGGAGATAAAAATCAACTTTAAATTTTCTAGAAGACTCACAAGCAGATTTGAACACACACACACACACACACACACACACACACACACACACCCAAACAAATAAACAAAAATGATTACTAAACGTGGAGATGTCCTTAGAAATTACCTAATCTGAGAAGGTAAATTTAAAAAAAAATTAACAAAGCCTTAAATATTTTTGATGTACCATCAAAAGTACCAAGACATGCAGTGGGGGTCACATAAAGAGAAGCAGAAAACAAAAAGTGAGAAAATCATACTTGAAAAAAAAATGCCAAAAAATTTCCAAATTTGAAGAAAAACCCTCTATGCATCCAAGAAACTCAACAAATCCAAAAGGATAAATTCATAGTGATTCACACCAATACACATCCTAATCAAATTGTTGGGAAAATAAGTCAGAGAATCTTGAGAGCTGCATGAGAGAAGCAGCTCATGATGTACAAGTGATCCTCAATAAGTTTTAACAGTTGACTTTATTTCAGTCAGCAGGGATGAGAAGGAAGTGGAATTGCATATTCAAAGTGATTAAAGAAAAAGACTGTTAACCAAGAATTCTATCCATCCAGCAATACTGCACTTCCAAAGCAATGGAGATATTAAGACACTTATAGATAAACAAAAATTGAGATAAAGTATCTCTAACAAATTTGCACAACAAGCATTCTTAAAAGATGTCCTTTAGGGCAACCCTCTCAGGTCCCCTCCCACTCTGGGAACTTTGCTGTCCACTTGACAGTAATTAAATCCACATTTAAAAAACACTGGTAAAAGTAAATATATAGGGAAATGTAAAAAACAGAAAAACGTATATTTTTATAACTATTTTCTTCTACTTGATTTTTAAATAACTGCATAAATGAATAATTATCAAAATGTATTTATTGATTAGTCATATATGGAAGTGAAATTTGTGTGATAATAATAGCACAAAAGGGGGAAGGAGATGGAGAAAAGTTTCTGTATAATTTTGAAATTAAGTTGATGTAAATTTGAACTAGATTAAGTCAAAATGTTAATTGTAAACTCCAGGCAATGACTAAGAAAATATCTCAACACAGTCAATAGATTAGCAATATTCTATTCTCTATTTTTTTTTCCTAGCTTCAGCCTTATGAAGGCTCTCTACGAAACGTGTGTGGCTAACTTCATATTTAATAGTAAAAGAATAGATGCTGTCCCCTAAAGATAGCCAAGGAGAAAAAACAAGGATATCTACAATTTGTAGCATTGTACTGGCCAAAGAAATTAGTCAAAAAAAAAAAATTAATTAAATCCAGATTGGAAAAAACAAGAAGTAAAATTGTCTCTACTTACAGATATCATAATCTTATATACAGTAAATTTTAAGAAACATGTACACATAATTAGAACTAAATAAGTTCTGTATGGTTGCAGGATAAAAAAGTCAATTTTATATATATATATAAACAATAAACAATCTAAAAACAAATTTAGAATAAAACTCATTTATAATGGCATCACAAAGAATTAAATTCTCAGAAACAAATTTAAAGGAAGCCATTTAAGCCTGAGCACTGAAAGCTACAAAACATTGCTAAAATAGGAAATAGAAGAGCATTCAATGTCCATGGACAAGAAGGCATAATATTGTTGAAATAGCAATACTCCCAAAAGTGATCTAAAGATGGAAAGAAATGTCTAGTCGAATTCAAGTTGGACTTCTCAAAAATAGACAAGCTTATACTAAAATTCATGGAGAAAGAAATGGGACCCTAAATGAACAAAATAATCTTGAAATGTACAACCCAAAGTTGGAGGACTCAAATTCATAACTTACTACAAAGTTAAAGTAATCAAGATCATGTGGTACTGGTATAAAAATAGATATAAAATTCAACAAAAAAGAATTGAGAGTCCAAAAATAAAACTTTACTGATATAATCAATTGACTTTTCACAGAGGTCTCAAGACATTTGGAAAAAATAGTCTTCTCAGCAAACAGTGGTCAGAAAATAAGATATCTATATGAAAAAATTGAAATTGGACTGCTACCTCACACTATATTAAAATATTAACTAAATTTTTAAAATAAAACTTTAATACTTTTAGAATAAAATGGGAGTAAATCTTTCAGACCTTGGATTAGAGAATTGTTTCTTAGGTATGATGCTAAAACATACAAACAAAAGAAAAAGATCATTGGACTTCATCAAAATTGAAAAGGTTTGCTCCAAATGATACAATTATGACAATGAATAGCTGACCCACAAAATGAGAACAAATATTTGTAAATTACTTATATGATAAAATACTTGTATCCAGAATATATAAACAGTTCTTAACAACTAAACAACAAAAAGACAAAAACCCAATTTCTTTTTAAATGGAAAAAGGATTTCAATAGTGATTTCTCCAAAGAAGAAATACAAATGATCAGCAAGCCTGTGAAAAAAGTCTCTGTATCATTACATCACAGAAATATAAATCAAAACTGTAGTGAGTTACCACTTCATATGCACTAAGATGGTTATAATCAAAAAGTCAGAAAATAAGAAATGTTGGTGAGAAAGTAGAGAAACATTGTGGAACTGCTCTGAAAAATAGTTTAGCATTTTCTCAGATTGTTAAAATTAGCGATAACATGTCTCAGTAATTCTGTTTTTAAGTACTGAAAAGTTAAAAACATATGTCCACCCAAAAACTTGTGGACAGTAATTCTAACATTATTCTTAATAGTAGAGTAATAGAAACAACAAAAATTTGCATCAACTGGTTAAGGAATAGACCAACACACTGTGTTCATACAATGGAATATTACTTGGCCACAAAAAGAACAAAGTTCTTACACATGTTGCAACAAGGATAAACCTTAAAAACATTATGTTAAGTGAAAGAATGCAAACACAATAGGACATATCTTGTATGGTTCTATTTATATAGAATGTCTAGAGTAGACAAAACCATAGAGACAGAAAATATACTAATGGTTGCCAGGGACTGTGGTTAGGGGTGAATGGGAAGTGCTAATGACCATGGGGGTTGAGAAGACAGGTAATGAAAACATTCTGGAATTGAATAGTGATACATAACTTTGTTGATATACTAAAAACTACTTATTGGACATATTCAAAGAGTAACCTGTATATGATTTATCTCAATAAAACTGTTACTTTTTAAAAAGTAAGTATGTAGATGTTAGAATTGTTTCAAGAACTATGGTGTCATTCAAAACAAACTTTATTCTCATTGAGAATTCTCCAGAATATCCTATATAAAGTAAAACCTGATATAAATACCTTTCATTACCCTCATTACACTTACCAAAATCTATATTTTAAAATATGCTTATTTTTTCTATTCCGGTAGGATGAAAACTGTATAAAGTGCAGGGACTCATTTTTTTCATCATGTAACATTATTATTAACCTAGCAAAGTAGTTATGAGAGGTAATTGATTGTAAAACTAATGATACTTAAGCTTCAGGGTCTCTCATTTGCACAAATTCTCTCTAAGGCTGTGGCAGAGATCCTAAGAATATGTTTATATAGTCACATCTTTTTGTAAAATTTGCAAAACTACGGTATTTTAACTACAATTGATTAAGAACACTGTCTAGTTCTAATCTGACTTCTCCCTCACACTTACTCTCTTGTCAGGGTATAATAGAGTGATTATGAGTATTGTTTTTTTAATTCCTCTAAGAGTAAGATGAGATAAAAAGACATTTGTGTTTTGTGGGACATATGTAAGGGAGAGTTAACTGAGGTTTTCTCAATGCTCACAACAATAATAAAATGACTTGGGAAACACAAGGAAATGCTTTTAAACTAACAATAATAATACTTGAAACATTAATAAACTATACTAGAGAAATAATAAAATTATTATTTTTTCTACTAAAATGATATTAAAATGGTTGTTATATAAGAAGTTATCAAAGTTCATGCAGCCAAAAATATAAGAAAAAATAGTAAAGTGTTTTATGCAATTAATAAAAATTATATTATTTTTCTGGATGTTGTAATGTTTGTGGCATTTGTTAGCTTTGAATGGATTTATTTTAATGTTTATTCCAAATAAAAGTTGCTTTTATATTTAACTTGGCAGGCAAACATTTGCATTCTTTGTCTTATAGAGAGGCAAGCCATGTAGAATGAGCTTCAGCTTCAACAAAGTCTATTTTTTCCACCTATCAGCATATAAAATATACTCAACATATATTGGCTAAATATTTTAATGAATTATTAATAAATATTACTATTATAAATATTAATCGATTAATTATTGTATTAATTGTGATTGATTGTTAATTATTATTCAGCATTATTTGCTTTGGGCACTCCACTCTACATATAAAATAATATTATGGAAGTCAATAACTACTAAAACAACTGTGTGTGTGTGTGTGTGTGTGTGTTTTCCTAACATCAATGCTTCACAATGTTGTCTTGTTTTAAAAACAATTACTTAAGACTTGGGTTAAAGCTGAAGTAACCACATTAGGAGATATAAAAGGAACAGAAAATATAGAAAATATCCAAGTGCATTCTGCTTAGTCAGGTTATAAAGGTAAAGCTAAAGTGACTAGATTGTATTACCAGGCTATTCACCAACAGTTAACTTACTTTTTTTTAAAGTAATATAATAGATATGAAAAAATGACAAAAAATTTTCATGGTTTAGTGAAGCCTAAGTTACTGTTTAAAAAGTTTATTAAATAAGCAAAAGGAATAGTAAAAGAGAAACTTCTTATATAAATTTAAAATGGACTTCCTTTTTTTTCCCCCTAAGCCTTGTTCTGGATTACCTCCTGGCACTTTATTCCAGTCAATATTAATGTGTTTGCCTTATTGTTGGCCTTATGATGTTGCTATTTCTCATTGTAAAAAGGAATGTACAATGGTCCTTGTGTAAGGAAGCAGTCTTACTCCAGGATACCTCCACGGTCCTGGTAGAGGGAACAGGTGACAGAAAAGAAGCCCTGATGGGAATTATTACCCAGATAGACATGGTCAAAATAATTCCAGTCTTTGATACAGTATATTCATAAGACACAGAACACAAATTGGGGTAAAAATGATTCAGAAATGCTGTACATGGAATTATGTATAATAGAAGCTTCAATCCACAGGAGAGAGTAATTTGACTTAAATCAACTGGCCTAAGACCAGGTAGAGCCTTTATTTCATGAAAGGGCAATTGAAAAAGAATAAGAGAGGGAATTCAGCTTCTCTAATAACTGACACTTTTCTAAATACAGTAAGTCCCCAACATATGACAAGTTCCATTCTAGAGTGCATTCATTAGTAGGATTTGTTTCTAAACCCAACAAAGTTAGCCTAGGTACCCAACTAGCACAATTGGTTATATAGTACTGTACTATAATAGGCTTATAATATTTTTACTCAAATAATACAGTAAAAAAATAAGAGTAAAGAAAACTTTTTTATTTTTAATCTTACAGTACAGTGCCTTAAAGTACAAGGGTATGTAATAATACAGTACAATGTAATAGTACAGTACAACATCGAGCATATGGGGGCTGACAAGTTTACAGGCAAGAAGATTAATGATGGAAGGAAGGAGAGGAACTAACCTATGTGACTGGACATGCAACCCACGTTCACCTCTATGAAAGTTTGCAACTTGAAAGTTTGTATGTAGATGTCTTACTGTGCCTAATATTTCAAGGAATCGAATCCACAAGGTCAGTGATCTCATGTTTGTCTATATTCCCAGTTATTGGAATTAATTAATAAACATTCATTATATGTAATTAACAAGCAATGATTAAAGAGGTAACTCTGAGCAACTGGTTTTGTTTATAAAAATTCTAATCATAAAATTGTGTTAAGATATTTCTGATAAATTAACTGAAATAACAAATCTTAAAACCTCTGGTCAAATACCTACACCAAAATAAGCATGCAATGTGTGTTTCAGAGACTAAGGTTGAGTACTTAAAATGTTTTTAAAATTCTTCAGCAACAAAAACCTATTGACACAGTGACTACTAAGTGAACTGAAATATAAATAAAGTCAAGAGGAAGTATATTTTTGATTCCTAATTATTATAAATAGACCTAGTTTTTATATGACTACAGAGAATATTTTGACATAATTGAACTTGTCTCTCTTTCTCTTTCACTTTTTCTTTTTTCTTTCTTTGTCTCTTTCTTTCTACAACATTGTCTGATACTGATATCCTATAGTCACCATTTAGCTGATTGTCAAAATCTATACTGAAAAATAAGAGAAAACAAAATAAAAGAGATAAGATATTGGAAACCCTAGCTAGATAAAGAAAATTAAAATAGGAATCCTACTTAAGAAACTTTGAGGTAGAATTTTTATATCATAAATGAATAATAGGGACAAACCTAATGAACATTGGAGATAATATTTTGTTTGAATGCCAATTATCATCAATAGTTTTAACTGGTGGATAAATTAAAGTTTGTTAAAGCAATCTTAATTAAGTGTTTTAAAGTGAACAAGTGACTTGCTAGGAGGTCTCCTAATGATCTCGTAGGAGCCACATCAATATGTTCACCTGCCACAAAGGATCCAACTATAGATACTGAAACAAACTCATGTTCCAACACTAGCCCTATTGACCAAGGTCTTAAAGGCAGTCCAGTCTGCCCAGGGACTGGACATGATGTATACCTAACCAAGTCTCGGGTAATACACTTTCTAATCACAGACCACACTATGAACCCAGAAGCAGCCAGAGGACCCAGTTCTAATCCCATTTGACTTAAATCCTGCAGGCAATCCCATCAATTTAGGCAAGCAGGAAAATGTCTTTATTTGACGAAACTAGTCTGTGAAGAGTGAAAGAAGTTTCTGCTCCTCAAATAAACAGACACCAATGCAAGACTAAATAGATCATAAAGAATTAGGCAAACTAATAAGTCTCCAGTAACCAATCTCAAATAAACAGAGATCTTCAGATTGTTTCACAAAGAATTCAAATTAGTCATCTTAAAGAAGCGTAATGAGATAAAAGAGAACACAGACAAACAAAATTATAAAAACAATGTATGAACAAAATGGGGAGTCTAATAAAGAAACAGAAACCATGTAAAAACCCAGAAATCCTTGAGATAAAGAATTCAATGACAGAACTACAAACTTTAATAGCTCCAATAGTGGATTCAATTATTCAGAAGAAAGAGTCAATGAACTCAAAAACAGGTTATTTGAAATTAGCCAGTTAGAGGAACAAAAAGATAAAAGTGAAAATAGTGACGAAAGCATACAGAACATATGGGCAACAATCAAGTGAACAAATATATACATTATGGAGATTCCAGAAGGAGAAGATAAAAAGAAAGAGCCAAAAATTTACTTAAAGAAATGATAATTTAAAATTTCCCAAATCTTGAGATGGGTATAGACACTTTTGCTATCTAAAAAAAGACTCTAAGAAAGATTAACCTAAATAAGTTATTCTGAAACACATTATAATCAAACAAAGGGTAAAAATACAATTTTGAGAGCAGCAAGAGAATAGTAACTTGTCACATACAAAGAAATCTTTGTAAGTCTATCAATAGATTATCAGCAGAAAACTTGCATCCTAGAGGGAGTGGGATGTTATGTTCAAAGAACTGAAGAGGAAGGAAAAAAAAAAAAAACTGCCACTATTATATCTGACAAAACTGTCCTTCAAAAATGAGGGAGAGATAAAGATATTTCCAGAAAAACAAAATCTGAGGGAGGGAGTTCATCACCCCTAAACTTGCTTTATAAGTAATATTAAATTAAGTTTTTTAATTTTATTTTAAAGATCTGGGGTACAATTCAGGATTAGGTACATAAGTGGTCATTGAACAGGTGAAGTTTGGGCCTCCCATTGATCCTCACTTCACCTGGTTTGGGATCACTTTTCCTTACTGATGTTATGTGCCCCCTTTTCCCCTGGCAGTGTCCCACTACTGCCAATCTCTTTTTTATAGTATTGTGATAAATATTCAGGATCCACTTATGAGTGAGAACATGAAATTAAGTTCTTAAAGTTGAAATAAAAGAATGCTAAGTAGCAACTTAAAACCATATGAACTTATAAAACTCACTTGTGAAGGTAAATATATAAACAAATTCAAAATACTCTAATATTGTAATGGTGGTGTGTAAATAATTTTACCTGTAGTATAAAAGTAAAAAAACAATGTACAAACAACTATAACTAAAAGAAATTAGAATGGACACATAATACAAAAAAGATGTAAAATATCATATCAATAGCATAAAATGTGGGGTTGGGGAATAAAAGTGTAGAGTTTTTGTGTGTGACTAAAGTTAAGTTGTTATCAATTTTAAAAAGACTATTGTAACTATAATATTTTATGTAAGCCTGATGGTAACCACAAATTTAAAAAAACTCTAGTAGATACAAAAAGATAAAGAGAAGGGAAATTAAAACATACTACTACAAAAAAAAATCAACAACTCACAAAGGGAGACAGTAAAAGAGAAAGGAGCAAAGAAACTACAAAACAGAAGAAAATTACAATAGAAATAGAAATTCCATACCTATCACTGATTACTTTAAAAGGAAATGGATTAAATTATTTAGTTAAAAGACATAGAATACTAGCAGATGTAAATAATATCCAACGATATGCCCCCTACAAGTGACACACTTTAGCTTTAAGGATACAAATGGTCTAAAAGTGAAGGAATAAAAAAAGCTATCCTATGCAAACGGGAAACAAAAGATAGTAGGAATGGCCAGACTTACATCAGACAAAACAGACTTTTAGTCAAAATTTGTCACAAGAAACAAGTAAATTTATTATATAATAGTAAAGGGAAAAATTAATCAAGAGGATATAACAATTATAAATATATATGCATCTAACATTGAGCATCTGAATATTATAAAGCAAATATGAATTGATATAAAGGAAAATGGATAGCAATACAATCATTGTAGAGGATTTTAATATCACACTTTAAACAGTGAATAGATTATCCAGACATAAAACCAGCAAGTAAACAACAGACTTAAATAACACTATAGACCAAATAGACCAAACAAACACACAGAAAACATCACATTCATAAGCAACAGAATTCATATTCTTCTCAATCATATGTAGAATATTCTCTAACATAGATAATATATCTAGCTGGGCTCGGTGGCTCAGCCTGTAATCCCGCGCCTTGGGAGGCTGAGCTGAGTGGATTGCCTGAGCCCGCGGGTTCGAGACCCGCCTGGGCAACTTGTCGAGACCTCATCTCTACAATAAATCAAAAAAAAAAAAAATTAGCCGGGCATGGTAGCGCGCGCCTGTAGTTCCGGCTACTTGGAAGGCTGAGGCGAAAGGATAGTCGAAGCCCAGCGGGTCGAGGCTGCGGTGGCCGGGAGCGGCCACTGCACTCCAGTCTGGGCGACGGAGTGAGACTCCAACTCACAAAAAAAAAAAAAAAAAGATAATATATCTAGCTATAAAACAAGTCTAAGAATGAAATAATATCAGGTGTCTTTTCTGACTACAATTGTTTGAAACTAAAAATAAACTAATTATAGAAAATTTTTTAAATTTCTAAATATGGGGAAAGTAACAACACAATCCTGAACAACCAAATAAAGTCAAAGTAAGGCTCACAAGAGAAATAAGACAGCATCTTGAGACATATAAAAATGAAAATACAACCATCAAAACTAATGAAATCAGCAAATGTAGTTCTAGGAGGGAAGTTTATAAAAATAAATTCCTGTATTTAAAAAATCTCAAATAGTCAACCAAATTTTATACCTGAAGGAACTAGGATAAGAAGAACAAACTAAGTCCAAAATTAAGAGAAGCAAAGAAATAATAAAAAATAGAACTTAAATAAATGAAATACAGACTAGAAAGACAACAACAAATATCAGTAAAACTAGGAATTAGTTTTTTGAAAAGATAGAACTCACAAAAATAAACTAGATGAACCAAGAAAAAAATAAAAAAACACTCAAATAAAAATTATAAATGAAAGAGAAGGCATTATCACTGTTACCACAGAAATAAAGTACCATAGAGACCACTACAAACAATTATACACAAAGAAATTGAATAACTTAGAATAAACAAATAAATCTCTAGAAATATATAACCTACCAAGACTGAATTGTCAAGATGTAGAAAATCTGAATAGAACAGTAAAGAGTAAGGAGACTGAAGCAGTTAAAAAATAAAACAAAAATCTCCCAACAAAGCAGTTGATTTCAATAGTGAATTCTTCCAAGCATTTAACGCCAATCATTCTCAAACTTTTCAAAATGATTGAAGATGATGGAATACTTTCAAACTTAGTATAACAAGGTCAGCATTACCCTCATATCAAAGCCAGAAAAAAACTCTACAAGAGAAAAACATTACAAGTCAATATCCCAGATAAACATAATGCCAAAATCCTAAACAAAACACTAACAAACCAAATTCAACAACTCATTAAAGGGATAATGCCATGATCAAGTGGCACTATTGTTGGGATGCAAGGAAGGTTCAACATAAGCATATCAATAAATGTTAGTATACTATATTAATGAAATAAAGCATGAAAGTTATATATTATCTCAGTAGATTAAAAAGCTTTAACAGAATTCGCCAACCCTTTATAATGAAAATGCTCAAAAAGTTAGATAAAGAAGAAATGTACTTCAACATAGGACCATATGACAAGCCCACAGCTAACATTATATACACTGATGAAAAGTTTAAAGCTTTTTCTCTAAGAGCAGGAACAAGAAAAGGGGTTTGACTTTACCTCCATTTTATAAAATAATGGAAGTCCTACCAGAACAATTAGGCAAGAAAAGATATAAAAGTCATCCAAATAGAAAAGTAAGAAGTGAAGTTGCCTTTATTAGCAGGTGACATGATCCTCTATATAGGAAACCCTAAAGACGCCACAAAAAAATCCATTAGAACTAATAAACAAATTCATCAAGTTGCAGGACAGAAAATCAGCTTACAAAAATTGGTTGTGTTTTGACACACTAAGAACAAATTACTCATAAAAGAAATATTTGAAATTCCATTTATATAGCATCGAAAAGAATAAAACATGTAGGAAGAAATTTAAACAAGGAAGTAAAAGATAAGTACAACTAAAATATAAGACATTGATGAAAGAAATTGAAGAAGACAGAAATAAATGGAAAATTATCCTGTGTTCATGGCACTGGAAGAGTAATATTGTTAAAATGTTCATGCAACACAAAGTAATCTACAGGATAATACACTCTTTATCAAAATTCCAATGGTTTATGATATTAGCTGTGGGCTTGAAACAAAAATTCAAGTGGTGCTTTTCAGAAGTAAAAAACAAAACTGTTTTAGGTCTTTGATCCATTTAAAGTTGATTTTTGTGTATCGTGATAGGTAAGGATCTTGTTTTAATCTTCTGCATGTGGTCAACCAGTTTTCCCAGCACCATTCACTGAATAGATTCATTCTCTCCAGTTGTTGGTGGTGGAGGCTTTGCTGAAGATGAGTTGGTTTAGAAATTGAGGTTTTGCTTCTGGAATCTCAATTCTCTTCCATTGGTCTATATGCCTGTTCTTGTACCAATACCAGGCTGTTTTGATTATTGTAGCTTAATAATAGAGTTTAAATTCTGGGAGTGTGCTATCTCCTGCTCTGCTTTTTTTGCTGAGGATTGTTTTGGCAATTCGTGGTCATTTATATTTCCATATGAATTCCCGTATTATCATTTCCAGGTCTGAGAAGAATGCTGCTGGCAATTTAATAGGTATTACATTAAATCTGTAGATTGTCTTGGGTAGGATGGACATCTTAACAATATTGATTCTTCCAATCCATAAGCATGGAATATTTGTCTATTTGTTTGTGTCATCTTTGATTTCTTTGAGCAGAGTTTTGTAGTTTTCATTGTAAAGGTCTTTCACGTCTCTGGTTAGGAAGATGCCAAGGTATTTGATATTTTTTTTCTGGCTATTGTGAATGGGATTGTGCTTTTTATTTGTGTTTCTATTTGCTTGTTGTTGGTGTACAGAAA
>CAUYQG010054576.1:0-10322 GCA_963574415.1 Tarsius wallacei | reverse complement strand
ATGGAGGCTCCTGGTAGGTGGGCGGGGCAATGAAAGTCTCTGCCTGGAGAATGGCCGAGGTGGCAGTTTCACTTTTGCGGATCCTTTCTCTCAGCTCGTTTGGGTCCTTGGGCAATCCACTATGATGGAGTGTGGTGGCATAGGATGCACCAGGGATCAGCTGCACAGCTGTGTGCTGTATCCAGGGCACTACCAGTGGGCTGGGGTGGAGGAGGGGGTCGGGAGTTCCCTCCTCTGGAACTGAGAGCCTCCAATCAGCACCTCCTAACCCAGAGCTCTGGAGCTCCAGAGCTCCAAAACTCCAAAGGGCAGGTGGTGAGCAGCGAAAGTGGCCCTGGATTGCTCACAGCGTATTTCAGTCAGAAATGGAATCGGTTTCTCTGAGGGGTGGGTGCTCAGAGCCTCCCAGGGTGACCGGAGGCTTGGTCTGGGTGAGAAGATGTAGCCAGGGAGGGAGCCAAGACCCGAGACTTCCCACATGCGAGGCAGCAGCTGGGGGTGGGGGTGCAATAGCTGGCCCTGCATGGGACCCAGGGTCCCTGGGCCTCAGCCCAATGTGGCTGGCGGTGGGCAGGGTGGTGGGGGAAGGAAAGCAAGAGTCTTTTTGGGGGAACTCACATTCGGAGAATCTCACAATTCCACCTATGCCATCGCCATCTTACCCGGAAGTCCCCTGCTTTTAACTTTGAAAGTAAATCTCGACCCTTAATAGGGAATGGGCCATCTGGAGCTATTAGAAATGAGTGAGTTACTTGTTTTTGTCCCAAATTGACAATTCGGTTGGAAGTGAACTTGCAGTTAGCAACTGCCCCTGTTGCTCCCTGGACCAAAACCCACCTCTTAGACATAGGTCCCAATGGTGTTTTCAGGACCAAATATTCTTCCCAGTGTTCACTAAGAGTTGAACTGGGTAGCCCCCGGTAGCTGCTGTTACCATGGGCTCTTGGGGGCCTGAGGAGAAAGAGCCCTGGCCCTATCAGTCCAAATTATTTACAGCCTCTTCAGCAGATGGCAGGACCAGAACTGGCTTAGGGTTCTCTTGTTGTGGACAAAGGGGGCAATCTGTGATCCAATGCCCTAGTTCCTTGCAATAAGCACACTGGTTCTTTGCCAACTGAATGCGTCTGGGTTTCTGACCCTTTTGGCTCTTCTGGTTATTGAACTTTTGACTGGGAGGCTTGGAATCACCCCCTGAGGTCCGGAGTGCTATTACTAGGATTTTGGCCTGTCTTTTTGCAGGCTTTTCAGCTGCCTGCACTGCCTGCTTTTGTTTCTCAGCATCTTGGTTATTATAAATTTTGTGGGCTATTTTGAGCAGTTGAGAAATATTCATTCCTACAAAGTCTTCTAGTCTTTGTAACTTCTTCCTAATGTCTGGAGCTGCCTGAGACATGAATGCGAGATTTACAACTTGAGCATTCTCAGGAGCCAAGGGATCAAAAGGGGTGTAGATCCGAAATGCCTCTTGGAGGTGCTCAAGAATGCCCCTGGAGACTCCTCAGGTCCCTGGAGAATCTCAGTGGTTTGGAAAAGATTGATAGGTTTTTGAGCTGCCCCCTTTAATTCCACAGTAGAGCCCAGTGATAGGTATCCAATGCCCTGGATCCTGCTGAGGTGTTAGCATCCCAGTCTGGGCAAGAAGGGGGAAAATCTCTATCTAGTATATCTTGTTTTTCTTCTTGTGTTCCCCTAATAGAGTCCAGAATAAACTTCTTGGCCTCAGTTCTAATGCATTCCCCCTCTTCAGCAGTAAACAAATTGACAAGGAGCTGTTGACAATCATCCCATGTGGGTGTGTATATCCGATCCCCTTTAAGAAATCCAGATCTGTGGCTTAGTTGAAAATGGAGGGTTCTGATACCTCCAGTTATATATATCAGAAGAGGAAAAGGGATTATATACCATAAACAACTGCCCAGCTCGATCTGCCCCTGACACAGGAGGAACTTTCCAGAGGGGAAGGAGTGAGGCTGGATCAGTCCAGGATCAGAGTCGAGCAGCCAAAGGCAGAGAAGACAAAAAGGAGTTAGAACTGGGAACAGCCTCAGCTGCATCTGGGGCTGTGAACAAAGGTGGGCAAACAGGAGGTGGAGGTAACAGTGGGTGAGGAAGCCTGGGAAGAATATGGAGAAGGGTTAGAATTAACTGGATCACCAAGAGAATCCTCAGTAGAGGGGAGCAAAGCAGAATACAACCCAGAGGAAGCAGAGGCTACAGGTAACAGGTATTGTGCAACCTTTGCCTCAGGGAGAGGTGGCTTAAGTGAAGGAGAGTCCATAACATGAGGATTAGTATGTCCTGGCCACTTAAGAGATGAAGAGACCAGGACTCCACTGGTGGTTTCAAGAGCACATGGCTTTAACCAGGGTGGTGGGTTCTGAACCAAACTTAGCCACTGATCAATCTAGGGGAACTGATTCAGATGGCCAGGGTTCTCCGTCACAACCTTCCAAACAGATTCAGTAATTTTAACATCCAGAGACCCTGTAGAGGGCCATCCTACTTTAAATGCAGGCCAGTCTATATTACAGAGTTCAGAGTCTGCCTTTTGAGAGGCAAACACTGTAGTCCTCAGAAAATGCAATGGAGAAATTCTTTAGCATGTAGTTCAGAGGACTAACAGATTTTGAAATCTGAGATCCCATGACACATAATAAACAAGCAGCACAAAAACAAATAGACAGACAAATTATGCGTCCAAACCAAAATGAAAGCTACAAATCCCTGGAACACCTTAGGGCAGAAAATAGTGGATTCTATTCAGCCAATGTCTTGACTCTGTGAATAGTGTCTGAAGGGCAAACTCATCAGGTCATTTCTCCCTTAACCAGAAATGAAAACAGAAACTGCAGTCTGAAGCTAGCAACACAAAACCAAAAAAATATAATCTTCTAGGGGAATATAAACAAACTCAAATTATTTTGCAGTAACAACCTTGGTGCAGAAGATCACAGATCCCTGGCACAGGCTCAGGGCCAAAAACTAGATTTCTTGTACAAAATTAAGGCCATAAACAAAACAAATTAAACAGGACAGAGTGTTATTGATAAACAAAACAAATTTTACCTCCTAGGAGAATGAGATGAATAAAGGCCAGAAGAAATTTCTGACCTGTGGACTGGTTCAAAGGTGCAGCAGAGGCAAGCCCTGTAGCAAAAAGCACATCAATCAAGCAAAGCAAGGTCTCTTTGACCAAGGATGACAGGGATTTATATTAGAGAATAGAAGAACTGGCAAGCAATTTTCTAGCTTTGGATGGCTAGTTGTTCTGGGTCAAAATGTGTTGTTTATGAAAGGAGTCTCTGGTGGCTGAGATGCTGCCAGTTATTTTCCTGGTTCTTACGTGTTGCAGTTTTCCCTTTAAGCAGTAACAGCACTTAAAGAAGTCCCAGGGCACTGGATGACCAGTTCTTATGTGCATCCCCTGAACAGGGCAACCCTCAGGAGCACTGAGAGAACTTTCCAGTTTCCAGGTGATCTGTGTCCAGGACCCTTTCCTCTGTTCAATCACCTTCCGGGATCTGGCATGGATTAGGTCTACTGAGAGTCTGATCAAGCCTGGGGATTTCCAGAACTCACAGAGCCCTGCATAACTCAAATGAAGCAGTTTCTAGGAGGTCCTTGCACATCACAGGAATGGATCCCTGACACTTTCGTGAGTCCCTCAGTCACCTCAGGGAATCTGTTTGCTCAGACCAAAGGGAAGAGTGCCTCTTATCTTCGACCTAGACTGGCGTTTGGGTTCATAACAGTGGAATTCCCTATTTTTCTGGGGACTTTTGCTGCCTACATGAATATTATACAAACAAAAAGGAGACAGTAATACTCAGGAAGACATAAAATGAAATGAGACAAATAACAATTATCCAAGAGAAACAGAAACTTACCAACATAAGAATAACAAAGCAGCTGGTTTTTTAGCAAATGCAAACAAGAGCACTAAACGGGTCAGCTCAGCATTTCTCTGGTACCTGCAGAGTGGCCTCAGAGGACCCAGATGAGAAGCTCTCCCCACTCCGTTAGTGGTTAAGAGGGTACCCAAACTGAAACCAGATACTGAACTGAGACTTTGTTCAGCAAAAAACAGAGTTTAAGTAGTGGCTTCATCAGGCTTTAACCTCCTTAACAGAAGTATGGCCCAAAACAAAATAAACAGATTCTTACCTCCTAGGAGAACACAGATGATCTCAGAAAGTCAGCAGTCGTTCTGTCTTCCTCTGAGCCAGTTGAGAGGTTATGGGGCCCTGGAATGACTCAGGGGGTGCCTCCCCTATAACACCTCCACCGACCTGGGGAGAGTAGGAGTGAGGCCTCCTCCTGAGACTGGTGAAATATCTCACTGGGGCCTCCAAATATTATAGCTGTATTTCGAGAAACAATGCCAACATGCAGGGAAGGTCAGATTATGAGTCCCTTATTGATGCCAGTGAATGAGAGCAGACTAGTGTCCCAAACCACTCTCAACAGTGAACACAGTGAGTAGTGGGTCTTTTTAAAGTAAACATACATAATCTGTACAGTTTTAGTTTAGGTGTTTTAGTTTAGCTGTTTCTGTTTGATATTTCTTGGCAAACCATATGATTAGTAAGGGGAAGTAAGGGGTAAAGATGGTAACAGAATTTATGCAACTAGGGAGTTTCCAATCATCAAGGGGCACAGAAATGTGGGTGTGCAGTATGATTATGAGAAGGTTACATAAGGGGGCCATCTCTAGGCTAAGATGGAAGATCTGATACAAAATGGAGTTACTTACTCACATCAAGCAAGCTATTTCAGCAGGCTAATATAGGTTTTGCAGATAGATATTTCAAAATCAATCACTCTCAGGATGTATTTTAGGAAAGCAAACACTGACAGTATCAGGACTTTATCAGTCACATAGCTTTGGAATGAAGATCTCAGGGAAAGCAGATTTTGGCAGTAAAGAAATTAGTAATAGGACATGGTTAGTGCACAGTGTTAACTTTTGGGGCCATTGCAGTTCTGTGCTCTGTTTGTGAGGTTTATATGCTGAGTTGTTTTAACTACAATCTCCTCTCCCATCCCCTTACAAAACCTATCATTTCAGCCTTTTTGTTTTAGGATAGGGCTGAAGGTCAATCTTCCATAGCTGCTTCCTGCTGAAGAGGGACGTTGTAGGGATATGTTAGAAAAAAGCTGGAATGTGGGTGCAAGGGGTTTGTGGAGGTTTGAAGTTTTTGATAATTGGAATGAGTTAAAAGTAGTTTATGAATAGTGTGGTTAGTAAAGGCTTGAAAATTTTTCAGAAGGAATTTTGTAAAATATTGGGTTAAATTTAGAGTTTTTAGTCGGTAGGCAAGGTTTGGGGCAGAAGTAGATTAAAAAGGAGTGAATGAAAGAGATTTGTCTATCTGCCACCTGGATAATTACTCTTGGTTTCCAGAGGATGATGAAAGATGACATGGGAAAATGTATTTAGGCTGATTTTAGTGACAGGAGACCCTAGAAGCTAAGAACTACATCAAGGTAAGCAAAGCAGAAAGGAAGTTTTTGAATGATAGTTTACTGGGGAAAGACACAGAGTAAAATCATATTCCAAGCAAGGTAAGTAGAAGGAGTCCCAGTTTCATTAGTAACCAATCTATTTGTTAGCCCCTTTTATTTTTCAATAGTTGTTTTAGTTTAACTGTGTTTCTTCCTTAGGAATTTGCTTTAATTGAAGTTTGGTAGGCCCCAGAACAGTGCTGGAGTAGCGGGGAGTGTCTGAGTGAAGAATTCTCCTTGGTTGAGGTGGAAAGTTTGTTGGGGCCTGTTTTAATCTAGAGATATGAAACCAAGAAGAATTATCTGCCAGTTTAGCAGCAGTTGGTGTGGTTAGAATGACTTTGAAGGGAGCAATTTATTGAGGTTGGAGATAAGGTAAAGGGGTTTTATATTGGGGATTATTATGAGCTGCTGTGCAGGTGATTGGAGTGAAGTCTGTTTTGTTTCCCTGTTTGTGGCATTGTTGCCCTGTGAAATGAGGTCTGAGGTTGTCTGGTAACCTCAACAATGTATGATGCCTACTTCACTGGCATGTTAGCTGCCTCTAAAAGCTGAAGTATAAGTGGCACAATAGCTATGGGAGGACTCTCAGTTGATAGGAGCCCTCATTCCTTCCAAATAGCAGCATGTTAGTGTATGATGTGAAACATGTATTTAGAATTTGTGTATATGTTTACTCTCTTGTTAGCTGTGAGGGCAAGTGCCCTGGTTAGTGAAATAAGCTCTGCCTTTTGGAGAAAAGTTACCAAAGGGAGAGGTTGGAATTTAATAATTTTGGTGTCAGAGTTTTTAATGCTTCATTGCAGGTATGGATGGAAGCCTCAGAGGAACTAGGAATAAAGGTGTCAGGGTTGAGGGTAGGACAGCATTCAAAGGAGAACTTGGGGGATTTGAGAAGAGTGACATGAATTGATTGGCTATGTGAGGGAGATATGAGAGTTATAGGTTTGTGAGAAAGTAGATTCTTAAAGTCATGTGGTAAACAAATGATAGTGAGAGCTCCAAAGTAAGCTTTTTACTTTCTTGAGTGAGGAGTGTAGCCACTGCCAGAGTGTGTAGCCAGGCTGGTAACCGTTGGATTGTAGTATTTAGTTGCTTTGAAAGATAAGAGACAAGGGTGAAAAAAGGTCCCTGATTTTTTCCTAGGACTGCCAGGACAATTTTGCCCCTTTTGGTAGTGTAAAGTATAAAGGGGTGAAAGAGGTTAGGAAGCACCAGAGCTGAAACTGAGAGAATAGCTTGTTTAAGGGCATTAAAGGCTGAATGGATATTTTAAAGTGTGCAAGGCAGAGGTTCAGTAAATTATGGTGTAGCTATTAAACCATTAATCTCACAACAGAGACCTGAGAGACCTTTGTTTTTTCAGAGTAGGTTGGCATAGCAGAGTAAGTGGCCCCTGTGTTATTGGGAAAGGGATTGGCTTACCTTCCACCATGAGAGTTATCCTAGGTTCTGTGGAGGTAAGGAGAGTTTGGGCCTGGGGTCCTGGGCACCTTCAGTCTTCATTTAGTAAGTGATAGTATAAAGAAAAGTAAAAATCTTGGTTTTTTTGGTAACAAAAATAGTGGGGGGCTAACTGAATTTTCCCTTCAAAATTTCTTTGGAGATTGTACATACCATGTTAGACATACTCATACAATTTTTTGACATGCTTGAACCTTTATTTGTGTTCTATACTTTCTTTTCTTTAAATAACCAGTCATTCTATTATAGAACAAAAGTACCATGCAAGATTCATTCCTACCAAAAGCATTACCTTAATAGCAACAACTTTTTACATTTCTTCCCTTGATCCCTGCTTTTTTTTTTTTACCTGTTAAATAACTTTTTCTCTTTATAGTTTGAATTAATTTTTAGCAACTTTTGATTAAGATATGACTATATGATTTCAACATGGGTGGCCAGGACCAAGAGGCTGGCACCTGTGCTAAATTAAGAAATTAATTTGCATTCCAGTGCCCTAATATTTACCTGGGAGTTGTTGGGGGTGATAGTGAGCCAGTGCCAGGCACTTTATCAGATTTCCAGGCTTGTGTAAGTGGCCACCATTTGTGAGACAAGTGTTCTCTCCTCTCTTCAGAAGAGAGTAGACCTGCTTCCCAATGACTTTTTTGGTCAGTGAACAAGGTACAGGAGGCTTAGGTCTTTTGGGGACAACTACACTTGTAGTGCCTCCACAGAGGGTACCCATAAGCAACGAACACCATCCCCTTAGCAGGTTTATTCTTACCAGGTTTGTGAAGGGCAGCTGGAGTTTTGTCACTAATGGTGACTCTCAACTGAGGTGCTTTTGACCCTTTGGTTCTGCTACCCTTCTGGCACTTCCTTTTTTATGTTATGACTGAAAAAAACTTAAAAGTTTTTTAACAGGTTATATATATAAAACTTTTTGACCATTTGTCTGTTTGTAGCAATCTGATGTAAAACTCTTTAGAGTGAACAGATCACATGGATGTGAAATGATTTGTCTTTACTTATTTATTATTATGAACAGGAAAACTTGTTAAAAACCCTTATAAATTATTAAATTACAGTTTTACTTGTAAGGTGTGGACAATTAGGTGAGAGTGATCAATTCCTATCCTTATCCTTCCTATCACACAGAGTACCCAGTATTTTATCTATCCTGCAGGACCAGTACTAGGCTTAGTAAAACTGACTTAACTAGGAGGGAGTGGCCAGTTCCCAAACCTTATGTCATGCCAGGTGTCTAGCATTTAAAGTTTTACCTGTCTCATAAGAGGATGTTCGTTAGGCACAACCAGGTGATGTAAACTTTAAAAAAAAAAAAATACAACTTTAGCAAGCCTGATATAATAAACACTGGTGTTATCTAGTATTACTATTTTAACATATGGTTAGGTTGGAAGTAAAATTTTAGTTGGAAAAGTAGGTTAAAATTACAATTGACTATTTTAAGTTGATCAAAAGGATTAATTAACATGTGCTCCCTTTACTCTTGTCTGGGAAGAAGGTTAATATAGTACCAGTTTAGATTTAACTTGAGAGAGATTTATTATAGAAGAAAAAAGACAAATAAACAAAAACTTTAATATCTTTTTTCCTGGCCACCCCCTGAGGAGAGACCGGTTAAGTCATGTGGAAACATGAATGGCCTTCCCAAGTACATGTTGGGAGTAGTGAGGAGGCGGTGCACATTGTTTGACTTGCTACAGCTAGTGTGGCTACCGCCAGGGGATTATTAGGCAGTGGGGGAAGGGGGACAAGAAAACTGGAAGCTGGGCTTAGATGCCATGGCTTTTGGCATTGTACCCTCTTCTAAAGGTAAAGAGAAGAGAGACTGGAGGCCAGGGTAAGGCATCACAGTCATAGATGCTGGCCCCTTCTCCCCAGGTAGAGGTGGAGAGTGAGAAGGATGAGCAGGAAAGAAAACTGACAGAGAGTGAGGTAAAAGCAGATTATGAGAGACAAGATACAAAAATACAACAGGAGGAATGGATATCTGGGTGGTGAGCTAACATATAAAAGGCTGATTTTATGGAATTTTAAGGCACTTGTCATTTTCTTTTAAGTATAAATGAAGCTGCAGGAGTGTATTAGGAGTTAAGAAGTCACCTTTCTGGCCAGATTTTGTTATCCCCCAGCTTACATTGTGGAATTTCTCATACCTGGCCACCAGATGAAAGAGTCAGCTGGGGAAACGTGGGCTAGAGGTGGTGCTGGGGCCGTTAGGCAAAAGGAAACAGGGATATAGTGGGGATGGGCTCTTGGTTTTATGGATTTGATTTTGGGTTTTAAGAGTCCTGGGAATTTATTTGAACAAAAACCCCAGGGGTCTATAAGCATATTTAAATATGTGGGAGTGTGGGTGATAAATGAGGGATAACTTACTGGAGGCACACAGAGACATCATGCAGCTGTTGAAGTTTTAAGGTTTTTGTGAAGTTGCTTCACAACAAAAAGGAAAATAGCAAAGAAACCAAGCACTTTGTTTTCCATTTGTTGGGTTCTTTTTGCCTCCCTAGGGAGTAGCCCTAGGCAGAGACTGTCAGTTGTCCTTTGAGATTCAATCCATTCCATGGGAAGCTCAGAAATCTTGACTAGAAAGAAGTAGAGTTAACTCTAGATTTTCATCCTGTCTGGCCACAGCGCTTTGATCGTTTTCCCTGGGATTTTTTGGCATGCTGAAGTGTAGACTTAGTCAGAATTTTTAGTTGCTACCAGGTTTTACCAGAGTCCATAGAGGGTTACCAGTTAGGAAATAAGGAAGAGAGAAAGAGAGAGATGTCAAAAGTCTTGGTGAGACCTCCAGAAGATGTTAGGGTCAGAAAGGCCCAGAGGGCCACAGCACTACCAGAGCTGACATGCTAGAAGTGCAATGGTAAACAAAGATTTGAGTAACACAAAGATTTGCAACACAGGGAGATGAAGAAAGAAGAGATTTATTTAAGAAAATATTAATTTTCACAGACAGGAAGAGGAGATGTAAGGTGGAGGTTGTGGAGCAGGATTTTGGGCAGCTGCAATGGGATTGGAAGTGATGGGGTGGTTGGCTGTGATTAGAATGGTGGAAGAAAGACAAAAAAGTTTGAGCAGGGATTGGGAGGTGTTGTGTTAGGAGCATAGTGGGCTAGGAGTGTGACAGAGAGGGGCTAAAAACAGTTAAAATTATTCCTTTTAAAGATCAACCTGCAGGCTCCAAACCTGATAGACATGAGGCTTGAGAAAACTAAATAGCCACAAGGCACTTTCCTGGAAATGCAAGATAGTAACCAATTCCCATCCTCTCTGTTTTCCTGCAACAGGAGTATTTGAGAAGTAGAGCAAGATTTACAAAGAGAGAGTTGAGAATGGAG
>CAUYQG010054573.1:0-46424 GCA_963574415.1 Tarsius wallacei | reverse complement strand
GCTGTACTAGTTTACACTCCCACCAACAGTGTGGAAGTGTTCCCTTTTCGCCACATCCTCTCCAGCATCTGTTATTTTTTGTTATTGATGGTGGCCACTCTGACTGGAGTTAGGTGGTATCTCAGTGTAGTTTTAATTTGCATTTCTTTGATGACTAGTGAGGCTGAACATTTTTTCACGTATCTGTTGGCTGCTCATACATCTTCTTTTGAGAACTGTCTATTCATATGTTTTGCTCTTTGTAATGGGGTTGTCTGTTTTTTCTTTTCAGCACGTTTGAGTTCCTTGTAGATTCTTGATGTTAGGCCTTTGTCAGACATGGAGTTGGCAAATAATTTTTCCCAGTATGTGGGCTGTCTCCCTGCTCTCTTGATGGTTTCTTTGGCTTTGCAGAAGTTGTCAGTTTGATGAGGTCCCACTTGCCTATCTTATCTCTTATGGCATGAGCACTTCGGGTTTTGATCAGGAGTTGCTTGCCAGTTCTAATTTCCAAAAGGGTGTCTTCTGCATTTTCTAAGGTTCCAATAGTTTGCAGTTTTATATTTAGGTCTCTGATCCATTTAGAGTTAAATTTTGTGTATGGAGATAGGTAGGGGTCTTATTTCAATCTTCTGCATGTAGTCAGTCAGTTTTCCCAGCACGTATTTACTGAATAGGTTCTCCTCTCCCCAGTGGTCAGTGGTGGAGGCTTTGTCGAAGATGAGTTGGTTGAGAAATTGAGATTTTGCTGCTGGAATCTCAATTCTATTCCAATGGTCTATATGCCTGTTCTTGTACCAATACCAGGCTGTTTTGATTATTGTAGCTTTATAATAAAATTTAAAGTCTGGGAGCATGATACCTCTCGCTTTGGTTCTTTGTGTTTTGTTTTGTTTTTTGCTGAAGATTGTTTTGGCTATTTGTGGTCATTTATGTTTCCATATGAATTCTTGTATTGTTGTTTCCAGGTGTGAGAAGAATGCTGCTGGTAATTTAATGGGCATTGCACAAAACCTATGGTTTTATGATTCTTTGCATTGGAAAAGGGGTGTCAATTTCCTGTCTCAGTTTTCTACAGCTGTGGGAAGACCTGCCTGATCATGAAACTATAGATGAACACCTCAATCTATCTGATGGCAGTGTTAGCCAAATTCAGAGCATGGAGCCTACACTTCATATTGATGAGGATGGCTGTAATAAAAAAGACAGATAATAGCAAGTGTTGGAGAGGATTGCAACCTCAGGCAGTGCTGCCAGGAATGTAAAATGGTGTGGCCACTTTGGAAAACAGGCTGACAGTTCTTCAAAATGTTCAACGTAGAGTTATCAAATCACCCTGCAATTTTACTCCTAAGTATATGCCTAAGAGAAATGAAAACAAATGCCCACACAAAAACTTAAACACAAATGCTCAGAACGGTAATATGTACAATAGCCAGCAAGCGGAAACAACTCAAATGTTCATCAACTGATAAATGGATACAATGTGGTAATTCATATACTCTAATATGATGAGGCCATAAAAAGGAATGAAGACGTGATACATGTTGCAACATGGATGAACCTTGAATACATTGTGCTAAGTGAGAGAAAGGGTCAGAAAAGACCATGTATTGTATGAGCTCATTTATAGGGATTGTTCAGAATAGGCAAATCTATAGAAACAGAGAGTAGATGGGTGGTTGCCAGGGTCTGAAAGAAGGGAGTAAATGGAAAGTGACTGATACAGATAGGGAGTTTCTTTGGGGAATTGATGAGTACGTTCTAAAATTGTGCTGAGGTTGTACAGGTCTGTGAGCATACTAAAAACCACTCAACTTTACACTTTCAATGAGTGAGTTTTATAGTATATGGATTACAGCTCAGGACAGCTGTTTATTAAAAACAAGTATAGTACCCGAGCTCAGGTTCGCAAACAAATTACTATTGCTCATCATCTACTCAGAGGCCATGTGTTGTCTTTCCTGCACAGCATCCATTTCTCACCCTGGTAACAAAACTGCTGTGGTATTGTTTGGGAAGAATGACTGAGCACCATTTCCCAATTCATGTGTCTCCTGTGAAGCTGCCTCCATCACCTCTACCTCTCCAGGCTTTAGGGAGGGAACACCATGCACCCCTCCCTGAGTGACAGTGATTGGTTCAAAGATAAGCACAGGACACTCTTGATGGCAGCCAATGGCTGAAAGATAGGCACCTAATTCAAATTAGGCCCATCAGAGCTAATAAGACTCAACTCCCACACTTTGGTTTGAGCTCTTTGAGGCCCAGCCTGTCTTTTCTCCAATGACTGTGAATCTGAATGGATATAGTACTGGGACCAGGTAGCAGCTCCCTGCAAACATGAAGGAAGAAGCAGCCGGGGAACGAAGGCAATACAAAATTAGCTAGAGCAGAGACAGAGAAGCAGAGTTCTGGCTGCATATCATTTGAGTCCTGATTCTTGCATGCCAGATTTTTCCTTTTCACTACCCCATTATAGAAACTATTAAGTTTCCATTTCTGCAAAAACCAAACTGGGCTGGGTTTTCTAACTCTTGTAACCAAAAAAAATTCTAAGTTGAAGAAATAGGGAATGACTTTCCTGAGCACTGCCTTAAGAAATGTGAAGATACATGTCTTATTGAAAGAGTGATAAGCTGACTAGGAATGTCTGTCTTTGGCATAAGTCCAGTGTTGTGACAGATGACATTGGCACCTAGACCACATGGCTGAGAAAATAAAGATTAATCTGTATGGTAGTAAATGTCCAGTCTTTAGTGCCACCAGTTGTTGGTAATTGACCATACCCTAATCTCCATTCCCACAGAGAAAATTGATTTAGAAACATTGCCCAACAAGATATAGCTGGCCATTTTTTCCCCAGGATGTCAGAGAAACCGGGGCTGTGAGATTCTATCGGATTTTCAAAGTATCAGGTCTTGTGAACACTAACGTGCTGATCAGCTTTCAAAGAACCAACCAAGCTGCAAGCCAAAAAAAGGAGACTTACATGGGATCCTATGAATCAGTTATCTTTCTGATTAGGATTTAGTTGCACTTTAAGAACTAATGCCCTCAATACAAGGGTGAGCACTGGTGATACATAGAAATATATTCACCCTATGAGATTTGTATTAAGCTAAATACCTGAGGCATTCATGATATTGTGAAACCCAAATCCCCAAAATGAACAATTGAGGTATTATATGCAGCTAAGAATATAAACCACCTCAAAGGCCTTCTTTGGTATAAAGGCCTTGGGCCTATTCACCTTTGGGTTTGGAGTTTGACTCAACTTTGGGATTTAAAGGATTTGACCCAAATTTGTCTAAATACAGAACCTAAAGCCTCTTCGCCACTTTTCTCTTGTTGCCTAAAACAGTTTCTAAATCAAACTAGGTAGCCAAAAAAAAAAAAAATTTGTTTTGTTTTTCCTTTTCCTCCAGAAGAAACCCAAAAGACCTATTCCCTGGTACTCAGACCAACCCTAGACTATCAGCCATTAGAAAACCAAATTCAAACAATAAAAGGAATTAATTAGCTCATATACCTGAATGGGCCTGGGGATGGTAGAAGTTTCCGGCAAAGCTTAATTCAGCACTCATATTTTGAGATCAGGACTTGATTTTTATTTCCTCCTGTCCTTTCGTAATGTTTATTGTTAGTCCATTTTCTTTCAAATAGTCTCTCCCTCATGGTGTCAATATGCCTGGAAACAGCTCTCAGAGCTACAGGATTCTTCATTCACATCCAGCAGAAATAGAAGCTGCATTCCAGCATTTCAAGCAAGAGTCCTAAGGTTCCCTTTGATTAGATTGGCTTAGGTCATGTGCTCATATCCTAACCAATCATGATGGTGACAGGGAGTACTGAATGCTAATTGGCCCAAGCTGAAGTCCAACCTTGAAACTCGGGATAACATGAGTCTCTCCCAGATAGTATACAGAAGACAAAGGAAGTGGACATGGTGGCAGGCCTCATTTCATATATGAAGCAACAGAAAACCAGAGAGTTTCCACCACTCGCTCAGAATTGCACAGTGAGTTCAGTGGGAGGAAGAGAAACTTGACCCCCAAGCCATGGTCCCAAGGAGACTTGTTCTTTCCTCTCTATACTACTATACTTCCTCCGAATCAAAACTATACAAACATCATCCTGTCTTCTTCCATTTCTAAAGTTTTAGGGGGAAAGACAGAAAAACTCTACAGGTGTGTGGCAGAAAGTAAATTACTTACAGGTGCACTCCATTTTTCACAAGCAGCCTCAATAACAAGCAACCAAAAAAGAAAAGTCCCAGGAATCCAATCCATAGACCAGCTCAGTCATCCCAGCCACACAGAGCAATACAAAATGAAGGGCAGAGTCCCCACTTGGGCCCTCAGGCCAACTCCACATTCCAGGAAGAAGGCTGGGGGCCAGAATTGCCTACCCTTTGTTCCCAATCCTCCACTAGGCCATTTGCATTTCATTGTGGTCCTGGATGATTTACGGAGCCCAGTGAAAGCCCTTGGATGTGGTTAGGACATTCATGCTCCAGTGATAAATAATGTGACCAATGTGTATGGCCTAGAATCACTGCATTATCAAAGCACTCCTTGGAAACTCGCAAATAACGGGACTTTTTCTCTTCTTGCTTCTGCTTGCTTTATTATTTATTTATTTGTTTTTCATCCTCTTGATGAATTGGTTTCATATCCCCTTCCAAACATGCACCGCCGTCCTAAGGACCGACACCCATCCTGTCTTTGGAACCGCATCTTTTCAATAATGCAGTCCCACCAGAGCTTTGATCAGTGGTCGGAGTTGAAAGAAAAGGATGGAGGACACCAGGCCCTCCTTCCCCATCTTTTTCTCCCCGCCAACCTTTCCAGACACATATTTTTTCCCCCAAAGAAATTTCCTGGTTGACTTCAAAGGCAGCTCTACCTTCAAAAGATAATGTGGCTGGAGAGTGGGGGTGGAAGGGAGAAAGTCGAAGGGAAAGAGGAGGGTCTCTGAACAAGGAGGGAAGTGGGACAGACGGGCGCAGAGCCCACTGTCTGAACATAACTTGTCACTGGAAGGAAGGTCCTGGCTGGGAGACTGGAGTCTTTGTATGTGAGGAGGCGTGACTGTAACGATGCAGCAGTCTGGGCTTATCTTTGCTGGCAGAGAAGTCAGGTCTGGACAGATCTGAAAGGAATGACTACTGGTTATTTCTAGAACAGCTTCTTAGATTCACCTCCATGTCTACCATGGGGGTTAAGAGCTTGGGCCTGGGAGTCTGGATTCAAATTCCAGCTCTGTCACATTTTAAGTGTATTCAGGTGAACAAATCTTTCCACTTTTCGAAGCTCGCCCTTCTTGCCCCATCTGTGAGAGAAGAGCACCGTCTTCCCTCTTCTGCTGCAGTCTCAGCAAACCAACAGTATTGAAAAGGGTGAACGGAGCACACTACTTCCTGAAGCAAAGATGAGGCCACTGTCAGGACAGGGCACTTCACTTTCCCCTTTGCAGACATGGAAATAGGTGGGGAAAGGAGTTTGCCTCGTTCAACGAACGGCCCGAAATCTTAAGTCTTCCAAGTCACAAGTTGTCAAGTCTGTAGGGGGCAGGAAGTAGGAGGAAGCAATTTGCCAAAGGGAAAGAACGATGGTAAGGTACGCTCACGGATGGGTGAGGACAGAGGCAGCCCAGAGGTCAGAGCAGCGACTTTCAAATGTCACAAATGGATTTCCACCAACCCTTCTCCATCACTGTGAGCCAGGTGAAGAGAATGACCCGAACTAGTAGACTCAGGGCTTCCAGCATATCCACTCGGCAATAGCGGGGAAGCAGAGGACCCGTCCCTCAGTTACAAAGATGGAACTGAGACAACACCACAGGAAATAGAGGGACCCCTTATAGAGAACGCACGCCAAGGTCTGATTTCCTGGTTATCTTTTGCCAAATAGAGATAAAGACACTTGTGCGGGTCAGAAATAAGGTGACAAGCATTCCAGATATAGGATCCCAGTTGTATTTTTTTTTTTTTTTTACAGTTGTTAGGACACAAAAAGATAATGTGTATGCAGGGCACTTTGAAAAACGCAAGACACAGAGTGTACTCAAGAAATGGTAGCTGAGATCAGCATTTCAAATGCTTTCTATGGGCCATTGCCTTGCTAGAGTCTGGTGCGGCCATGTGCTCTTTGAGCCATGGCTGTCGCCATGCTTCCTGGCTTCCGCCCCCCTCCCCCGCCTTGGGGAGGTGAATCTCCTTTCTTCCTTCTCTTCCTCTCTCTAATTTACTTTTAAATAAACTTTTCTTTCTTAAAAAAAAAGGCTTTCTACTTGCTTCATTTAAATGACAAGTTCCTGCAGAACTTTCTCTTTTCAAGGTGGAAATATTAGAACACAACTCAGATTTCAAAGACTTCCCTCCTTCATTTTGCTTGGTGGCTTTGTGGGCACTGAGGCTGGTAGTGTTTTCTTTTCCACTGTCCTATCATTATAGAACTTGGCTTTGTGACATCGTAAAAGCCCTTTGTGCCAGGACAACCAATTAGGCATCGAATGATGGAGGAACCTGGCACTCAAGAGCTTATTTTTTCCATTTGTCTTTCAAGGGCAGTGATGGTTGCTTTCCAGAGCCACAATGGTTTTGTCTGTTTAGACGCTTCAACAGAATGATTTGCAGACATGTCTTTAGGGGTACCTTGGCCACTTTGTGGGCTCATTATTGCCTAAATCACATGCGGATTTCTTCTTGCCATTTATTACATACCTGGACACTTTGTGTCCTTCTTCTAAGCCATCATCCTGTGGTTACTCCACATTTGCCAACTGGTTTTCATATTAGCCCAAGAAAAACATCATTAGGAAGGGCAAGTCTGTGGCCAAATCCATTGCTTAATGGTCTGCAAAGCCAAACAGAAATAAATCGGAGGTATATGAGCCGAAGGCCTCTCTGCCTGCGGGGAGAGGGAAACTTGACTCTTTAAACATGAAAAAAGGTAGGGCTGCCATTGCTGTATTGCAGAAAGTTTCCTCTAAATAAAGGCACTTGTAGAAATGTACCGTTTCTCCTCAAGTCTTCTTACAAAGATGCTCTAGAAAGGAAGACCGTTTTCTGTACAAGGTAAAGCAGTCATGTCCTTGATTTTCATTAAAATTCACATTCCCCACAATACTGGCTCTATTTGTTGTTACCAGGGCTGCAAAATTATGGAGAAGTTGGTTCAGTGCCATCTCCCTTAGGGTTGTTCTTTCTTCCCCTCCTTCCATTCCATTTCTACCTTCATCAGTGCTCACCTGTTTCCCCATCACCTTCCCACTACTGCCTCGGCTGCCTCACCCCTATTTGCACTGCCTCCCTCTTGCCTCGCTGTGGCTTGAACATCTGTGTTCCTCCAAAATTCATATGCTGGGAATGTAATTTCCTATGCAAAAATATTAAGAAGTGGGGTCTTTAAGAGATGATGAGGTCATGAGAGTTCACCCTTATGGATAGGATTAGTGCTCCTAGAAGAGGATTAGAGGTAACCATCTAGGCTCTTTTTGCCTTTCCATTCCTTCTGCCATGTGAGGACACAGTATTCATCCTCCCTGGATGATGCAGCCACAAGGCACCATCTTGGAAGCAGAGACCAGGCCCTCACCTACTGGCTGGCACCTTGATCTTGGACTTCCCAGCCTCCAGAACTGTGAGAAATAAGTGTCTGTTCTTTATAAATTGCCCAGTCTCAGGTATTTTGTTATAGCAACAGGAATAGACTGAGATATACATCAATTGCTCCTCCACTCCTAACTCCACCACCTCACTCTTTCTTACCTCCACCACTCTGCACACCCACCATACAATCCCATGGATACATAGGCAGCAAAACCAAGTTTGCCCTAAAAGGGCAAAGTTTAGGCTGACAACACACATTTCAACACCATAAGACAGAGGACCACAAATTCTGAGGAAAGAAACAGCGACCCAGGAATTTTATAAGCAAGGAAATTGCCCTTCAAATTCAAAGACAACAGCCTAGCTAAAATATGCACACACGCGCGCGCACACACACACACACACACACACACACACACACAAGTTCAGCGAATATAGCATTAATTCACCCCTTGAAAGAAATTAAAGAGACTTGTCTATCAAATCCAGCCAACCAAAAGATGAAACAAAATGAGGAATTCAGAAAAACAGATTTTGTGATATTTTAAAAGAATAGGTGGTGAACATCATCAATATATCAGAATATAAAATTAAAGCATTTCCACAATAATTGTCATTCAAAGGTAAGATGTAAGAAATACTCATATAACTAACAAAAATTGTGAAAGACTATAGGCAAGTGAAAAAATTTGATTTCCAAGAGTGCCATATTAGAAAATGTATAATAGGCCAAAAATGGAAACTTACGTTTCAAAAGATACAGCAACCCCACCCTGTTAATTATTTTTAATCTTTATGTTCCTACTTTCAGTAGGCTTTTTAAGGAAATTCTCACTAGTTGTACATAAATATTTATGTGAGGCTTTAGTAATACCCTCAGTTTTCTTTTCTCTGTGAAATACTAGATTATTTAATTGAATATTTTTTGTTTGTAAATGTATGCATGGAATATTCCTACTTGTTCTATCTATTCTTTTATGTGTATATGAAGGGAGAGAGAGGATGAAATTGCCGTTACAGGTGTTGATGGTGATTTTCATGTGACGAGATGGGAAACCCCCCTCAGTATTTTTCTTTACACTTTTCTGTGTTGTACGACTTGTCTTCATCATCATCATGTATCATTTTATAAGAACAATATTACTAAAGAAAATGAATATGCTGAGTTTGAACAAAGAAGAGTGACTGATACCTTCTCCCAGGCTCCTTGGACTCCTCTCTGACATGCCAGAGGGGGCCCTAGGGAGTGACCATGATTGTCAGGGTGAAGGATGTTCTGTCTGAAGGCTGTCTTCTGAACTATTTCTGTCTGCATCAGAGATGGCTTTCCTAGCAACCTAACTCATCAATTCCTCCTTGTAGGCACCAACAGGGACCCAGAAAAGCTAATGTCTAATGTTCTACATTGCAGGAAACTGACATGAACATAAACATTCATTCGGTGGTAGAGAAAGGGGAATGACTGAGGCTGTCATCCCCATCTTCTGAGTCTATGGTTCTGAGAATGCCGTAAAAACAGGGACAAGTACTTTTCAACCCTTTGGAGGAAATTCTTTGTTCTTGAATTATCCAAGAACTTTAAGAAAAACAAAGTGTCTAGAAGAAATCAACAAAAGTGAAAGAAAACTTGCTTCAACCAAAATTCAGTGACACTAGAGGTCTTTCGGCTTCACCATATCTTGGATGAATAGAGGGTGTCCTCCTGTACCGTACGTCGCAGGTATCCACATGCTCTGAGCAATGAGGAAGGCAGAGATTCAGGGTGGCAAACAGAGTAGCCATAAAGAAGAATTTGGAAGCACCCCCCACGGAACCCCAATGTGAGGAAAACAGCCATTTTAATGCATGCACTGTGCACTTCACAGCGATTAAACCGCAGATAATCTTCACACCATCCTTATGAGGCTACTATTGTCTCCATTTTACACACAAGGAAACTGAGGCTCAGACACTGCAAGTAACTTAACCAAAGTCACACAGAGTGGTGAGCTGCTCAATCTTGACAGCACTCCTAAAAGAGACAGGAGATCGAGTTCAAAAAAACTGAGTTAGAGTGAAGCAGAATGGTAGCTGGGGTCCAATCAGACATGAGTCTAGCTTGGGCAAGTAAGGCCCAGAGACTGGCAATTTTGAAAGGCAACAGGGACTGCCCCAGCAGGCAAGGGTGTGGGCCCCAATCCCTATCCCAAAGTCTCATTTGTCCAGCCTGATGAGTCAGGAAGAGGTACCCCATTCCTCCGGGTAGCACTGTCACCAGGGGATGTCAGAGATCTGCACCTGGATCTATCCCCTACAAGGCAGAGGCCAAGATGCTCACGGGAGAAGATGGCTCCTGTCTTATTCATCCTTGTATACCCTTTGCATCTATTAAAGAGCGGGGACTCGATAACTATTTGCTGAAAGCACACCTGCACTTGGCACAGACTGTTTCTAGTCTGACTCCAGTCTGGGCTCTGCCCCTCAGTTGGCCTCAAGGCAAGGCCCAGAGTCTCATTCATATGAGCTCAGGGCATGAAAGAGGGCTGGAATGGGTACAGCAGGGTTCTTGATCCCATCTTGTCCTAAATAATTAAGGGAGCCAGGACGTGTCAACTATTAGCTTTGAGGCCAATGGAAGACTCAGGGGCATCCCTTTCTGAACTAGGAATTACCCCTTCACTTGCTCCTGAGACCAGCATTCCCGAAGCTGAGTATGAGCTTTTACTGCAGGGCTCAAGGGAGATGCATATCTATGCTCAGCAGAGCCTTTCTACAGCCATTTAGATTCTCACTCAGAATCTTGGAGACGGGCTAGCACAGTCATTTTCAAACATTATTAGCAATAAAACCGTCTCATAGGGAAGCCCAGTATATGAATCAGATAAGAGACAAATGGCTGTGGTTGAAATAGGGGTACAGAGCATACCAGCTCAGCCTTTCCTTTGCCTGCCTCCCTAGCAGTTCCTAAGGCGACTCTATGATGCCCCAGGGCCTCACTGAACATAGCATGGGGCCACTGGTTTAGCCTAGTTCCTCCATATGATAAGCAAAGAAAGAAGACCAGAGAGGAAGGGACACACCCAGGATCACAGAGCACCAGTGTTGCCGCTTCTCTAACCACTGCCTCACATACAAATCTGGTCCAGGAAGGTTATCTTGGCAACGACTGGGCCCTGCTGCTGTTCTTCCGGCAATGGTGAAGAGCGCGTTCTAACCCACCCTCACTTCCCCCATGTCTTAGAAAATGTGTTTCTGGGGCATTCCAGTGAATGGTGGGAATTGGAATCGCATGATTCCCCAATATAAGCCCAGTGTTCATTCCCTAGGCCTGCCATCACAAATCACCACAAACTGGGTAGCTTAAAACAGCAAAAGTTTATTCTCTCAGAGTTCAGGAGACCGGATGACTGAGTCAAGGTGTCATTGTGTCAGTGAGGTTGGTTCCTTTTGGAGGCTCAGAGGGAGAAGCCATCCCGTGCTTCTCTCCCAGGTCTTGATGGTTGCTGGCAATCCTTGGTGCTCTTCAGCTTGAAGTCACATCACTCTAATCTCTACCTACATCTTCACCCCGACTTCTTCTCTGTGTGTTTCTCCCTGTCCTCTTCTTATAAGGATACCAGTTATTGGAATTAGAGCCCTTCCTTAGTCCAGGAAGACTTCGTCTTGAGGTCCTTAACTAGTTACATCTATAAACACCTTATTTCCAAATAAGGGTATATGCTGAGGCCCTAAGTGGGCATGAATCTTGTGAGGACACAATTCAACCCACTACAAACCGCAAGTGACTAACCAGGGGACTCCAACCCAGGAACTCAGTTTCAGTAGCTAACACAGGGCTCCACCCCTCTAAGCTGAGGCAGTGCAATCCTTGCAAAAATAGCACTTGACAACACAGGCCCATCAACTCCTCCACGTCCTGCCAGTGGTCTCAGCAGGATGGGGATTCACACCTCCCGTGCTCACGATCCAAAGAGGAAATCCTGGGCTGGCCAGATGATACGGGAGATTTTCCTCCGAAGAGACTGGCCTAGTTGCTTCCCTCTTGCCCTGTGCTCCTCAATCAGCAAGGAACTCAGGACAAGGCTCTCCTCAGTTCTTCCTGATGTCAATTTAAAAGCCAACGGTGAGCCGGGCTTGGTGGCTCAGCCTGTAATCCCGTGCCTTGGGAGGCGGAGGTGAATGGATTGCCTGAGCCCGTGGGTTCGAGACCCACCTGGGCAACTTGGTGAGACCTCATCTCTACAATAAATAAAAAAATCAGCCGGGCATGGTAGCGCATGCCTATAGTTCCAGCTACTTGGAAGGCTGAGGCGGAAGGATCGCCGGAGCCCAGCAGGTCGAGGCTGCGGTGGCCGGTAGCAGCCACTGCACTCCAGTCTGGGCGACAGAGTGAGACTCCAACTCAAAAAAAAAAAAAAAAAGCCAACAGTGCCTATAAACCAAGAGACAGGGAGTGACATACCAAACTCAGGAAATGCTTACAGTGCTTTCACATCTAGGTCTGGAAGCCAACACTGATAGTGCCCTGGAGCACCTTCACGTTATGTCACAGCAAAGAAAATGGGAAGGCAGCTTTTCTGCAGAGAAACCTGCAGGCCATGTGGGTGGACTGCAGTTTCTGGGTGAAGCAAGGAGAGTCTCCGAGAGGCCCCAGGAGAGGCTTCTACGAGCAAGACTTTGGCAAGAATTGTGAACTTGAAGGAGAGTGCCCTAGTCAGTAGGTGACGAGGGTGAACACTCTGGAGCCTTCCAAGAATGGTGGGAATTCGATTCACATTATTCTCCAATATAAGCCTAGTATTCATCCCCTAGGCCTGCCATCATAGATTACCACAAACCGGGTAGCGTAAAACAACATAAGTGTATTCCCTCAAAGTTCAGGAGACCAGATGACTGAGTCAAGGTGTCATTGTATCAGAAAGGTTGATTCCATCTGGAGGCTCAGAGGAAGAAGTCACTCTGAAATTGAGATGGTTCTTTGGGTTTCGTGTGCCTCTTCACGACATCTTGACTTTTTACACCCAAGACTACCTGTGTCCTGACGCTTTCTTTGCCCCAGCAGTATCTGTTCTTCCTGTAAGCTAGCATGGGCTTTGGAGACACAACCATCCTGTTGAGATAAGAGCACGGGTTTTGGCAATCAGGCAGACCTGAGTTCATGCCCAAGCCCTGTCACTTAAGAACAATATGACCAAATTCAAGTTACACCAAGCTAATAATAGTAGTGCCTCATGGGATTGTTATAAATTAAGTAGTAAACTCACACAAGATACTTATCACAATGATGGTGCACAGCACGAACTAATGCATGTTGGCTATCTTTATCATTATTATTACTATTATTATTCACTATGTCATAAGGAAGACAAACTTACACACTTTCCCCCTCAAAGAAAAAAAAACACATTCTGAGTGATGCAGTTGAAAACGAGTTAATGCTATCCCATGTTTCCAAGTATCCTCGTCCTACCTTTCCTGTGGCCAAACAGATAATAATATCAGCTGCTAACATTTGAAGGCTTATTGCATGCCATGTACTGTTCTAAGTGCTTCACTTGAACCCACAACCCTAGAAGGTTGGTGCCATTATTAAAATCTCCACTTTGAAGAAAAGGAAGTGCCGGGCTCGATGGCTCAGCCTGTCATCCCGCGCTTTGGGAGGCTGAGGTGAGTGGATTGCCTGAGCTCGCGGGTTCGAGACCCACCTGGGCAACTTGGCGAGACCTCATCTCTACAATAAATCAAAAATTAGCCAGGCGTGGTAGCGCGCACCTGTACTTCCAGCTACTTGGAAGACTGAGGCGGAAGGATCGCCAGAGCCCAGCAGGTCGAGGCTGCAGTGGCCGGGAGCAGCCACTGCACTCCAGTCTGGGCGACGGAGTGAGACTCCAACTCAAAAAAAAAGGAAGTAAGGCACAGTTCATTATGCATTGTCCAAGATCACAGATCTAATCACAGTAGATCTAGGATTAGAACCAAGGTAATCTGGCTCAAGAATCTGCAAGCTTAATCATCGACTATCCTACCCTCCTAATGGAGGTTGCTCAACATTGACCAGAAATTTTAAAATAACAATTTGATCTGACAGAATCATCCTGACTTGATGCTGACCGATCCCTTTAACTTAGGTTTTCAGAAGGAGTATGTGGGTTGCCTGAAGTCACAGAGCTGGTCTCTGACAGAGCCTTAAGCAGCCCGACTACGGCCGGGTTTCCTTGCAAATTCAGAAGAGAAGAGAACCCAGATTGCAGTAGGTTCTTCTCCAATACCCATGGCTCTGCATTTTAATTGACCATGGGGCTTAAATACCAGGTCCAAGGTTAATCTGCAAGGTCAATCCCACCAGGGGAATCTGCAGTCCCAGAGCAAAGCCTAGCCTCAAGCGTATGGACTGAGGACCTGCCATTATTTCTGGGAGAGGGAATGGGAAATTGAAAATAGAGACTGAAGTTAGATCTCAGGACACCAGGGTTGAAATTACTGAGCAAAGAAGAATGAGGAGAAGAATGTTGGAGGGGGAGCGGGAGAGGAAGGAGAGGGGAAGAGAAAGGGAGACGGAGAAGAAGAAGAGGAAGAGGAGGAGGAAGGAGAGGAGAAAGAACTGTTCCTAGTCCATGGGTAATACTCCACTGTAGTCAAGACATTCATCCTAGCCAAAGAGGAGATGAGGTGTGTGGATTCCCCTCAGAGCTGGGAGAATGATGTTAAATAGCACACTGAGTGGTATCACACAAACCCTATCTGACCTTGGCCCAGGGGACTTTCGGAAAAGAGAATATTATATGAAGGAAGAGAGGCAGAACACTGTATTGGAATGCAGCTATCGAGCTATATCCAGGCAAGGTTGGGACAGGCAGCCATCTTCGTTTCGGTGACAGTTTCCAGTTTAACATCAGCAGAAGAGGCACAGTTACTGGGCGTCCAAAGCAATGACTGCTCACCGTGGCAAAAGCTTTTAAATCCCAGCCAGAGAAACGTGAACCCACCCTACCCAACCCCCAGGACTCTACCAAGGGTAGAGAAAAGAATTGAAGGACTTGAAACATCAATGGTTTTTATAAAAGAGGCTCTAAATCCAGTACAGCTGAGAGTGTCCTTAGGTCCCTAGGAAGAGAACACATGGAGAATACTATCTCTTGAAACCAAGCTTGTCAACAATACCAAAAGACAGTTACCCTTATTACCCTAAACTTACAGGTGAGGAAACCAGGGCGGGCAGACTAACTAAGGAGACATTTCTCTTTTTCTCTCCCTGGCTCCTGGCTCGTGCAAACAGCAGAGACTTCAGGCTTCTTGGCTGGATTGGGAAGGAGCTTCTGCCTTCCACCTTTCACTTCTTCCTCTCAAGATGATCTGAAGAAGGGAAACTGTTTTTCTTCTATACTCACAATACTCTCAACCACTTTCTATTTCTGACAAGCTATGTGGGTTTTTCCTCACACCAAGCAATTTTCTGGGGACATCACCCAGGTGTCCTACAATTTAACTCAATTCTGGCACTACCTATCTGGAGATAGCATCAGATCCCACAGGTAAGAGGCTCAGTCTTGAAGACTGCTGCCCCAACTTCAGACACCAATTGCAAGTCTAAGTTGTGATCAGTGCTTCTGATCAATGAGCCATAAACCAGGGGTTCCCACGACCCCCTCCTCATGTTTGATTATTTGCTAGAACAGTTCACGGAACTCAGGAAGAGGGTCAGTTGTTAGACCACCAGTTTATCATAAAAGAATACAAATCAAGAACAGCCAAATGGAAGAGATGCAGAGGGCAAGGTATGTGGGAACTGGGGGGAGCCTCCGTGTTCTCTGGGCACATCGCTCTCCAGGATCCTCTATGTGTTCAGCTCTCTGAAGCTCTTTGTGTCCTTCTTTTGAGTTTTTATGGATGCCTCATTACATAGTCATGATTGATCAAACCATTGGTGATTAACTCAAATCATCCACTCCTCTCCATGCCTCTGGTTGGGAGGGGGGCTGGTGATGAAAATTCCAACCCTCTAATCTAAGTGGTTCCCTTGGCAACTAGCCCCCATCCCAGGCTATTCCGCAGCCCTCTGCCACTAGGCATCTCATTCACATACAAGAAGTTTTCACTTTCAAAGCCTCCAAGGGTTTCATGAGCTGTATACCAGGAAACAGGGATAAAGTCCAAAGACATACATACTTTTATTATAAATCCCAACATCACAGCATCTCATTAAAGAGACTAAAAAAAGCTCAGAGCACATGAACTTTATTCCCTTCCAGGATCTTGACATTTTCAGAGTAGCCTGCCTCCACCCCTCCTCTCACCCTCCCCAAACACACACATGTTCTCTGCTCCTCCATCTGCTAAGCCAACTGCTACCGTAAAAAGTAACCTGTAGTTCTTTACCTGCTTTGATCACCTGGGTAAGATTCACCCCACAGATGGATCCAGCTTTCTAGACTTGGGAAATCTGATTTTGCCTTCAGGCTTCATCAAGCTTTATTGGTGATCAAGATGATTAATTAATGCCTACCACTCAATTGACTTCAACCCAGCAGAGAGAAGAGGGTTTGAGAAGAAAGAAGGTTTGGGCACTTCAGAAACCCCAAGACTTCTCCCAACAAGAACTTGCCCAAAGTCAAACAGCTAGGATGTGTGTTGGTTCAAGATCTGAATCCAGATTCTGAATTTTCAACCGTTACTTTACATTGTCAATAATGAGGAAACTGAGGCCAAGGAAGTGAGGCAGGAGTCACATCAAAAAGGGCCTTGTGGAACATGAGAAAAGTTTGGATTTTGTCACAAAAGCTGTAGGGAGTCACACAAGAGTTTCAAGCAAGGAGAGTGGAATCCACCATCTGCAACAGCCCTGTGCTAGACCCTCACAGTTAAGACTTTAGGTCGGAATTTTCTTCCAAAAGAAAAAGTATCTGAGAAAATAATATCGCTGCAGTCTTTGAAAGCTATTCATGGTATGTGAGGCTGAGGAATGGGAGGGTTGTTTGTTCTTAAAGAAGTCTATTGAAGTGGGTGAGTTGTTTTATATTGGTTTGGCTTCCTCATTCTTGAGAAGTCAGGCACGTCAGCCTGGCTGCCAGGGAACATGTGTGGTCCACCTTTGCTTCTGCAAATGAGTCCTCCAGGCCAGACTTCACTCGTACCTGCTGGGCTCTGCCCCACTCAGCACAGAGTCCAGCCTGAGTGCATAGTTTGATTATCATCATTAACAACCTCCTCGACCATCCATGTCCACATTTACTGAGCTCGCATGTTGTCCTTGCCACTAGATGTGGTCAATCTGAAATAATTTCATAACAAGACTATGAGGTAGATGCTATTTAACTTCCATTTTACAGATGAAGAAATTGAGATGCCGAGAGTTTAAGTAATTTGGTCAGGAATAAACAAGCATGACTTAGCAGAGCAGGAATTTAAACCTAGGTGTATTTCGCCTTAGATTTCAAGCTTGTAACCACAGGTCTACACTTTGCCACATAGCAAGTGTTCAAAGTTGACGTCAAGACCACCAGAGGCAATCTTTTGTGCAGTTGTCAGGAGTGCAGTTGAAGATGAAGATTGCTTTGGGAGTAGTAAAGTGGCTTACTTGAGTTAAACACCCTGGTGCAGAGGCATGTGGAGAAAGATCTCATTACTACAAATGCTCATTATTACTAATAGAATTACATAGTGCTATCTCAGAGATTTATTTTTTAATGTTCTCAGTAAACTTCAAATCTCAGCCCATTCAAAATAGCATAGAGACAACAAGCTAGTAATTTGATATGCCAGATAAACAAATGGGAATATTTTTCTTTTTATCTTTAAGCATAGTATACACAACAGAAATAGGTGCAAATGGCTACCCAATGAAACTCAACATTTATGAAGTGTGTATTGTGTGCTGGCACAGGACTAGACACTGGACACAGAAATGAGCCAGACACAGCCATTGCCCAACGCGAGTTGGACGAGCAGAGAAGAGCAGAGTTCCATAAGGGCAGGAAGTTTAGAACTAACTACAGGATAGCACCTTGTTCAAATGCAGAATATGCAATAAGAACAGGGTGTTCATCGGATCGTGGAAGCCTGAGCAGTCATTTCTACTCAGAACTCAAGGAATGTTTCACGGGGGCAAAAATATTAGGATATCGAAGGGTAAGAAGAGTCAGAATAAAAGCAAAGACATTCAGGTGAGGGGGATGTTTTGAAGAGCAAAAGTATGGACAGAGGAGGGAATATGTACAAGGTATTTATTGAGAGCTGCGAGAAATTTAGTAGTTCTGAGACGTAGAAGGCAGAGAAAAACTTTGCTAGGTAAACAGGCAAGACTCAGATCATGGAGCACCCGGAATGCTAAGATAATAAGCTTGGACTTGATCTTGTGAGTTAGGCAGAACCACTGGAGAGCTTTTTTTTTTTTCTTGATTTGGAGTCTCACTCCTTCGCCAAGGCTGGAGTGCAGTCAGTGGCATGCTCCCGGCCACCGCAGCCTCAACCCGCTGGGCTCCGGCGATCCTTCTGCCTCAGCCTTCCAAGTAGCCAGAACTACAGGCGTGCTCTACCACACCCGGCTAATTTTTTTTGAATGTAGTGTAGAGACAAGGTCTCGCCAAGTTGCCCGGGTGGATCTCGAACCCGCAGGCTCAGTCAGTCCACTCACCTCGGCGTCCCAAAGTGCTGGGATTACAGGCTGAGCCACGGGGTCTGGTCGAGAGTTTTTTAAACAATGAGACTAACTGATGTGCCTTTTTGGAAGATGTACTGGTGTCACTGGTGTCAGGGTGGAGGATGGATGGTTTGAGTAATGATGACAAGGGCCTAAATCCCAGCCACGGCAGGCAGCACGGAGAAGAGGGATGGTACTGGAAAGATGTGTCTGGGGTTGAACGGACAAAGTTTGGTGACTAATTGGACATGGAGGTAAAGAGAGTGGGAGGAGCCAGAGAAGACCCTGGGTCTCTAATATCTGTGAGAGAGATGGATAGATAATGATGCCATCTAGGGAGGTACCCCAGGAAAAGAAGTAAGGGTGGGGAGTGGAGAACATAATGGGTTCTGTTTGGGATCTGTTGTGTGTGAAACATTGCAGAACAGACATGAAATTGGAAAGTGGTTGGAAATAGAAACCTGAATCTAAAGAAAGAGGTAGAAATGGGTGAGTCATCAGCATTTGATGGTGGTCGAAGGTCTGGGGGAAAAAAATTTCTCAGAAAATACAGAAATTTCTAGAGAGGAAGAGAGGACAGAACCCTCAAGAAGATTTGTGTTTATGGTACTGTTAGAGAGAGGAGAGCAAGGGAAGGAGACTAAGAAAGAATAGCCAGTGAAGTCGTGGGAGCAGTAAGAGGCAGTGAGATGATGGGAGGGAAAGAGGTGTTCCCAGGCTTGTGTCAAAGACCTCAGAGAGAGTGGGAAATCATGGTCTGTGGGTCACTTAGAGATCTTGTTAAAAACGCAGATTTGGATTCATTAGGTGTCGGGTAGGACCTAAGATTCTGCATTTCTAACAGCTGCCATGCAATGATGCCCCGGATGCTGGTCCATGGACCTCACTTTGAACTAGCAAGGGGATGATGGAGTGAAGACGAAGGTGAAAATCATAGGATCTAGCAATTAGGAGGTCCCTGGAGACTTTTGAGGGGTTTAAAGAAAGCTGAAGTCAAATAATAGATTTTGGTGAAGAGTGATTGGGACACAGAGAGGAAGTCAAAGCAAAGATGGAAGGAAGACCTTCCAGAGATTCAGCAGAGAGGAGAGGCAGTGGCTGGATGGAGAGGCAATGTCAGGGGAAGGTTTTAGGGGAGTAGAGAAAATGTGAGCCTGTTTATAGAGAGGTGAGGGAGGCAGGAGGGAGGGGAAAATGGTACAAAGTGTTTGGTCCTTGTCCTCTCACCTCCTTCTAAAATACTCTGAGACAAAGGGAAGAAAGGGAAGGCTGGGCCAATAACAGGTTGATTTTTGAGAAATAAGATAATGCATTTCTTAACGAATGACCTTCATTTTCTCGCAGGAGTGAGAACTAAACTTATCTGCTGAAAACACAGCAGTAAATCAGTTTTAAAGGGTAGGAGAGAATAGCAATGATTCGGATAACCCCTGTAGAGAATGTAGGGATAAGATATGCTGCTGATAAGAAAACACAAGATAAAATAGAAGAAAAATGATGTATGAGGGAAGAAAAGACAACTCATAATCATCCTATTTCTATATAACCCATCACACATGTAATTTTCTATTTATGATACAAAAGTCAGCTGTGGAACCTCAGAATCCAGAGAATTTTAGAGTTGGAAGGCATCTTTTATCCTGGAAGCAGAATTTCTAAGCTCATACAGTGAGCGTTACATAGGAAATGCACCAAAGAAAGTGGCCGCTGGAGAGATCTTCTGCAAACTGCGCTCCCAGCTCTGGGCTTAGACCTCCTGGGCCCCGTAGACGAGAATGTCTCTACCCGTCTTCATTTCCTCAACTTAATTCAGATGCCAGCCCATTCTGCATTTTATAATCAGCAAAAGCATTATTTACAATCTTCTCTTTTGAGTAGAGTGCCTATGAGATGAAATTTTGTGACATCATTTTCTTCTCTATCTGGATTAAAAGAGAAAGTCACTTTGGAAGAGACTTTTATTTGGGGTTCTGAGAATATATTACTTGAGTGGCCTCCTTTTAATCCAAAGGCTTTCTCCCTGACCCTGGGAAAAAGATGGAATTGTTGATTTTCTGGTTTTCTAGAGATAAGGTGTAGTCCAGGCTGGAGTGCAGTGGTATGATCACAGTTCACTGCAGCCTCAACTGCCTGGACTCAAGCAATCCTCCCACTCAGCCTCCCAAGTGACTGGGACTACAGGCAAGAGACACTACTCCTGGCTAATTTTTCTTATTTCTTCATGGAGACGGGGTCTCGCTATGTTGCACATGCTGGTCTCAAAATCCTGGCCTCAAACAACTCTCCTGCTTCTACCTCCCAAAGTACTGGGATTACAGGTGTGAGCCACCATGCTTGGCGACCAACTTCTTTTCACAAAATACAGTCAGGAATATACTAGAGTGACCCCTTCCAAGAAATGTTGAAAAGGAAAAGTCATCAAGAACCCCCAAAGTCTCAAAATTTATCCAGAATTGAACCACTTCCTTCCCCTTCCACCAAGACCACCCTGGTCTGACCAGCATCTCTCTCCTGAATTATTGCAATTGCCTTTTAAGATCACCCATTCAAAGCCCTGGACCCCAACACTCTATTCTCAAGACAGCAGCAAGAATGATGCTTTTACAAATGTAAAACTCAAGTCAGTTCCAGTCACTCCCCTGCTCACGACTCTTTGATTTCCTTCCTTCCCTCTTAGAGTCCTTACAACAGACTCCAAGTTTTCAAAGGAGCCGAATGCCACCAATTGTCTTATTCCATCTCCTTCGAATTTCCTTGTATCCATACTCTGAGTTCTCCAGAGAAGCAAAACAAATAAGAGAGAGAGAGAGATTCAGATTTATTATAAGCAATTGGCTCACATAAATATGCAGGCTGAGAAGTCCCACAATCAGCAGTCGGCAACATGGAGAATTAAGGGAGTCAATGACATCAATTCAGTCCAAATCCTAAGGCCTGAGAACCAAGAGAACCGATGTTACTAACTCCAACCTGAGTCTGAGTCTGATCCAAAAACTAGAGATGACCAACATCCCAGCTCAAAGACCATCAGGCAGAGAGAGCGAACTCTTCCTTACTCTTTTTGTTCCATTCAAGTGCTGGTGGATTAAGGCCCATCCACATCAGGGAATGCAATTTGCTTTCCTCAGTCTGCCAGTTCACATGCTAATCTCTTGCGACCCGCCTGGGCAACTTGGCGAGACCTCATCTCTACAATAAATCAAAAATCAGCCGGGCGTGGTAGCGCACACCTATAGTTCCGGCTACTTGGAAGGCTGAGTAGAAGGATCGCCGGAGCCCAGCAGGTCGAGGCTGCGGTGGCCGGGAGCGGCCACTGCGCTCCAGTCTGGGCGACGGAGTGAGACTCCAACTCAAAACAAACAAACAAACAAACAAATGCTAATCTCATGAAGAAACACTCTCACAGACACACCCAGGATAATATTTAACCAAATGTATGGATACCCCACAGCCCAATCAAGTTGACACATAAAATTAACCATCACAAATCCACCCATGTCAACTTGACACCCTTATATACGTAATCTCCAAATAAAGACAATAACAAGGTCACAATTCTGCCTAACATGATTGAACTAAAACTGCCCACCCACCCCCAATTTTTTTGTATTTAACTTTAAAAATTAAGTACTATTGTTGGTTCCAATGTATCATTTCAGTTTATTTCCCTTTACTCGTCCTTTTCCTCCTCCGCCCAACTCTGTACACTCCACCCTCTCTGCACCACTCTTGCCTAAACACCTCACGAACTTGTATGCCTCTACTCCTTGGCTCATACTCAACCCCTTATTGAAATGTCTTCCTTGTTCACCACCTCCCCTAATCACTCACTGAAAAACTCCTATGCAACATTCAAATCCGGGTTCAAATATCAGCTCATCGATGTGGGCCCCTGGCTTTCACGATAGAGCTGCTTCCTCATGAGCTTAGAATCCAAGAAAACTAGATTCAAGTCTGGTTCCCACCAGACTTAGCTTCATGATCTAGGACAACTCACTTATTCTCTCTGTGCCTCAGTTTCCTCATTTGTAAAACGGAAATGACAAGTACATTATCTCCTAGGATTGCTGGGATGATTAAGTGAAAGAAAGCCATGAGGAGTGCTTGGCAGAGCACCAGACACAGTCGCAGCCTACAAACGTGTTGATGATGGTGATGAGGACAGAAATGCCGATGGTGACCATCATAAGGATAAGAATGCCTCTATTCACGTCAGCTGTCTGCTTAAATTGGATTATATTTTACAGAGATAAACCCTCTCTTGGTGGGCCTGACTCTGCCCCAACTACAGATCAGGACTGTGAGTGCAAGGAAAATTTGGCGCCTGTGCTCATAAGTGCCCTCATGACTGCCAGGTCTCTTCAAATTTTTAGTTCAGGAGATGTAAAAAGTCAAAAGGAGAAAGGTGTAAGGACAGTGAGCAGACCTGCCAGGGCTTGCAGTCATGGCAGAGTAGGGTGCAACTTCAGCAGGCAAATAGCAGGATCAGACTTGCATTGTAGGAAGACTCTTGTGTGGTGGAGGGATTAGACAGGGCAAGCGTGAAAGTGAGGAAATGGGGACACAAGTCAGAGTTCATGTCAATCACCCTGGTGAAGGAGGGTGGGGGTCTTGGTCTGAAGGATCTGCAGTGAAGATAAGAAGAGGGAGCAAAATGTTTAAATGTATTCTAGAGATAGACTTGACAGGATTTGAAAATGGTTGAACACTAACTGTTTAAAACGTAGGAGAAAATAATGGAAAGAAGAAGCTATCTGAAATGAAAGCCAGGCTTAAGCTATTAGTACAGGACAGTACATGTTACCAAGATGGTAGCGTCTCGGGGTTAGGGGAGAATGTGCAGGGGAAAGATTAAGAGTTTGAACATGTTAGGTTTGTGAGGCCTGGAAAACAGTCACGTGGGGATGTCAGGCACAATGGTTTGAGTCTGGGTCCTAGAATCACCAAGTCCTGTTCTTTTATCTTGAGAGCGTGTCTTTCCCATCCCTTTTTCCTACCCACTGCCATCACCCTAATTTGGGGTATCAGTAACTTAAACTACAAAAACAGACTCATAACAGAGAACTCTCCGTCTCTCTGAGCCTTGGTTTTGACACTGGAAAGTGGAGAGAATAATAGTACATACTCCATACGCTAGGAAGATGAAATATAATGAAATAACACACGCATTGGAACCACCACTGTGGCAAGCACATCGTAGATGATCAGTTAATGGCGGTCACATTAGTTGGGTCCCCATTTTGATTTCTCACTTTTAGGCATAGACAAATGCTTAGCATAGGACTTGACACATAGTAAGCAATATGTGAAAACATACGACTGCTACCAAGGCCCAATCATGTTATGGCCAAAAGTATGGCAGACATCTGAAGTGAGACCATTTGTGTTCAAATCCTATTTAACTACTTTACCACCAAAGAGCTACTTGTCAAGTCACTTCATCTCTAAGTGCCTCCTTCTCCTTATTGGTAAAATGAGAGTAGTAATAATAATACTCATTTTCAGGGTGTTGTAGGCAAAATAATAGCCTCCAAAGAATGTCCGTGTAATCCCCAGAACCTGTGCCTACGTTACAATACATGGCAAAAGGCAACTGAGCGTGTAGATGGTATTAAGGTTGCTGACCAGTCGACCTCAAAATAGAAAGGTTATCCTGGATTATCCAGCATTCCAATGAAATCACAAGCATTCCTAGAAATGGAAGCGATGGACAGGAGAGTTGAGGCAGAGGGAAACGCCACTACGGAAAAATGGTCCGAGAGGTGCAAGAGTACTGGCTTTGAAAGGTCACAAGCCAAGGAATGTGAGGCACCTCTGGAAGCTGTAAAAGTGAAGGAATACATTCTCCTCTAGAGCCTCTAGAAAGGAACACCGACCTGCTGACACCTTGATTTTAGCAAGACCCATGTTGCACGTCTGACTGACAGAACTGTAAGATTTTTATGGTTTTAAGCTACTAAATGATGGCAGCTTGTTGTAGCAGCCACAGAAAACGAATACACAAGGGTTAATACATCTAAAGTGCTTACAATCATGCACGCCTATCCTTATTCCCTAACGGTGAAGATATCGTTGAATGTCACTTCTATTGTCGGTGCCACCATTCCTTTTATTTCTGCATTGAATCACAGCACGCAGGGCTACATGTCTGACACTTGCACTATGCTGGACCCTAGAGATACAAAATGGAAAAGAAATACTCTCTGGCCCTGAGGAGTTCACAGTCTAAGGCAAGAGCCACATTTGCAAACAAGTTATTTTGTTACAAAATGGTACCTGCTGACAGTCTAGGGGCTTTGCTTTCTTGTGCCCCTGCTTCACCCCCCTACACAACTGCTGTTAGGAAGGTGTGTTGGTTAAGCCGGGATTAATCCTACTTGGTTTACTTAAAATGTGACACAGAAGAAAATGCACATAACTGTGGTTTTCTGATACGATGAATATCTATGTTTCTCGTGGAGATTCGGTGCTGTGCGGGTGAGATAAAGCAATCAGAACTCAGAATGACAGTTGAAGTTCTACACAAACCTTAAACTTGTCCCAACAAGTGCATTTAGGAGGGCCAGGGAAGATGAAGAATGAGCAAAACGTGTCAGGGGGCCAGGAATTCTGCAATGGAAACATTATTCCAAATATTTATTTTTAAGCTCCCTCATACCATCTCCTCCCACAAATGAGTTATAATCCATAAATAAAATCGAAGCTGCAATGTGTTATGTGCTGACAGTGGTATGGACAGTAAAATGCTCAGAAAAAGAATAGATCAGCCTGAACCGTGTCCACGGGAGGCTTCACTGTGTCTTGAGCTACCTTTATAGGGGCAGTTTATCTAAGTGCATATAAAGATACCCACATACGACTCATTCCTTCACGGACACATGCACATAATCACGCTGACTCTTGGTCTTCTCCCACATGTCTGCCATTTACAGCCATGGGAGGCGGGGATGGGGGTGAGGGTGGAAGGGGAACAAAGAGAGAAGGAAGCCTTACAGCTATTTGTGTTCATTCAGTCATTCAACCAACATTCACTGAGTACCCCTTTGCAATGCCAGGTACATAAGTGCTAGAGAAAGACAGATACACAGAATAGTGTGTGCCTGCAACGAACTCTCCAGTTAGCAGGAAGGATAAGCATAAGAGTCAGTAATCACAGTACCAAGAGACCAGAGCTGAAAGCACAGTGAGCACAGCTGCCACAGGAGCTTAGATTAAAGAAACATAATCATCTGGAAGACCAGAGAAATTCTGCAAGGAGATGAGCTTTGTCCAATTCTTAAAAGACGACAGGAGTTAGATAACCAGTAGCAGACCCAACCACAAGCAGAGGAGCACATAATTAATTTAAAGAAAGCCAAGGGTTCAGGTGTGGTGGCTCACCCTGCTAATCCCAGCACTTTGGGAGGCTAAGATGGGAGAATTGCTTGAGCCCAGGAGTTCAAGACCAGACCAGAGTGAGACCTCATCTCTACAAAAAAACACAAAAAGTAACCAGGCATGGTGTAGTCCTAGCTACTCAGGAGGCTGGGGTAGGAGGGTCACCTGAGCCCAGGAGGTGGAGGCTGCAGTGAGCTAGGATTGTACCACTGCACTCCAGCCTGGATGACAGAGTAAGACCCTGTCAGAAAGAAAAGAAAAAGAAAGGACAGGAGAAGAGAAGGGAGGGGAGAGGAAGACAGGGGAGGGGAGCGGAGGGGAGGGGAGAGGAAGACAGGGGAGGGAAGAGGAGGGGAGGGGAGGGGAAGGGAGGAAGCCAGGATAAAAACAGTTAAACCAGAGGCCTATCCCCAACCTCAGCTCATAACTCTGGCCTTTGGTTCACACCATATCAGAATGATTTATAGATCACACCACACATGACTGAACCAACTCATAATCATAACGCCAATTGTGGACTCTGGAGCAGCAAACACAGAAGCAGATCAACCTCAATATGCCTCACTATCAGCTTTCACAGGGCATGTGGCTGGGATTAAAGGAAAGAGCCTGGGCCTTGGAGTCAGAGCAATCTGAGGATGAACCTAGCCCTGCCACCATAGCTGTGTGACCCGCGCAAGTTGTTTTTGCTTTCTGAGTCTCCATTTCCAAGTAGGAGGGCTGTGAAGAGAAGGCAAAATGTACACAAACACAGATACTGCAGGAATTCTGCATTGACATTGAGCAAGTTGTAATTACGCACATCCACAAGTCGTTCTTTTGGGATCTGGAGTTACAGGGGTGAACAGACAGACTAGACCCCGGTTCTCATTTTTGTCCCCTTAGCCCTGCTGTGAAAGCGTTAATGACTCCAAGCTCCATGCACTTTCTAGAATCGCAGAAGGAAACTGAGCAATTGGGTTGACCAGATGTTGCCCTCATCACCCTTTGGTGAATTCCATGTGAAAGTCGGCCTGACTTTCCAAGGGGAGTGCCAGAGTCAGCCATGAGCTCACCTTGGTAAAAGGATCATTGGTCAATTAACTCTGGTCCCAGCTCAGCCCCTAACTTGTCACAAAGGGTAGAGATGTCATTCAGGGTCACCCACCCTCTGGGCGTCAATGTCCTCATCTGTAAATGGAAAGTCAGAGTAGAAGGTCCTGGCAACTCCTTCCTAGGCTTGGCATAGTGCTGGAGCACCTACCCCACGCCCCAATAAGAAAAGAAAGAGAACGTCTGTGACCCCGCTCCCTAAGGAGCCCACGGTGTGAGAGGGAAAACTGGAAACAAACCCACTGAGATGAAGTCATAGCACAAGATGTGTTCAATGCAGAATGGAGAGAAGCCTTGAGAATGTAGATGCATCATCAAGTTCAGAGAAGATCACTGTGAGATGGGGTGACCTGGGAGAGCTCCCAGCAAGAAGTGAACTTGAGGTGCTATTTTGAACAGGAGAGGGCCTGAGATCAGGGTCACGGGGTGTCAGGCTAGTTCCTAACCACCAAGCCATTTTCATTCGTTTAGCAAATGTATGGTGAGCACCTGTGTCTGCTCCCCTTCTGGGAAAAGTAAAAACGTCCATGTTGTCCTTCAGTCTCCTAGACAAATACCAGATTCCCTTCAAAGAGAATCAAAATTTTAGTCCTGTTGTGTTCCCACGTTGGCTTCAAAAACTCGGCATCTTTCTCCACAAAGTCTTCTTGGATCCCTCCTGTGTGCTCCCAGAGCCCTGTCTTTACTTCTAGTGCGTTGTGTATGTTATATTGTCTTTTTGTTTGTCTCCCCCACTGATTGAGCCTCTCACTGAAGGCAGGGGCCATTCCTTACTCATCTCTTTATCCCCAGAATTCAGAATATGCTCGGGAGTCAACACATGTGATGGGGAGAGAGAAAAAGAAAATACAAGAAAGTGCTTACGTTCTCCCTCACTCTACAATCCCTCCTCCACCCAGAAAATTCTAACTATGGTCATTAAAAGAAAAATTTCTAACTATGGTTATTTATCATCTTCTCCTTCTTTTCTAAGACATATTTGCAGACTCTCAGTTGAGTTCCTGGAAATGTCCGCATGAGTCAGGATAATCAGTGGGATAAGAATATAAGAAATAGGAGCAAATGAGTGTCTTCATTGGGGAAAGAGTTATTGAGAAGACAAACAAAGTGAAAGCAAAATATGGGAAGAAGAAAGGAAAAGCCAAGAGTCATATGGCTTGGATTTCTGCAGAGGTTTTGGTTGAAAGCTGAGAACAAGAAAAAAGGAGGTACTTGGGGACAGCTGTGAAGTTGGGGAGATACTGAAAGTGATAGAAATGGTAAAAGAGGATCTTAAGAAATATTGCTGGCTGGGCTCGGTGGCTCAGCCTGTAATCCCAGCACTTTGGGAGGCCAAGGCGAGTGGATTGCCTGAGTCCACGGGTTCGAGACCTGCCAGGGCAACTTGGCAAGACCTTGTCTCTACAAAAAATCAAAAACTAGCCGGGCATGGTAGCGCATGCCTGTAGTTCCGGCTACTTGGAAGGCTGAGGGGGTGGAGGCTGTGGTGGCCGGGAGCGGTCACTGCACTCCAGTCTGGGCAACCGAGTGAGACTCCAACTCAAAAAAAAAAAGAAATATTGCTGAGATTTTTGAATTGGATCTCCCGTAATATTCTTCAAGAGATGCCAGTACCTTAACCTTAACCCTAACTTTAAAAATCTGGATAAAGAATAAGCTCTAATTAGCAATAAAAAAAATAGCTTTTAAGAAATGTTGGCCGTTAAACTGTGCTTCATTGATTGTGATGCCATGCAAGGACTCGGCCATGGGGCCTCCAGCTTGTCTCTGGCTGACATACATTTAAAGAATGAGTGCATGAATGAACAATGTACAATGAATGAGTCTAGTGTGCAGTAGATTTTCTTCATGTGAACCACTTGTGCTTATTCCAAACAGTCGGGCAGACAGTGTTTAATAACTAAGGCTCTGGAGCTCAGTTTCCTGTGTTCCAACACTTACACTCTGGGTAATTCAGGCAAGCTATCCAGCCTCTCTGAGCCTTTATTTCCTCATTCATTACAGGGAAAAAAACATCTACAAGATGGCATTAGCATGCAGGTTATATGAGTTAATATATGGCAAAGTTCTTAGGACAGGTCCTGATATGCAGTAAGCACTTCATAAATGTTAATGCTTACTATTTGTGAATGCGTGTCATTATTATCCCACCATAGTTTACACAAACACAGGGTCCTATAAGTGTGAGTTTCTAGCTCACTAGTCACACAATTTTGTTCATATGCCAATATTGATCATCTTTCTCGGCCCACTTCAAGTTTCGTTCCTTTCTAAATACCTTAGCAATATGTGCTAAACAAGTCACTGCATATGATCGTTTGTATCAGGTATTGTTCATCTTGTTTCTCTAATAAAACTGAAAACCCCTTTAAGTGCAAGCAAATCACATTTTTTGAGGCTCCTCACCCTATCCCCGAGCAGCCCAGCTGAGCACAATGCTGGCCTTGGAATGTTCTTTGGTCGAGTGGAATGAACAGGAGTTTGGTGAATCACTTTGAAGACATTTCGCTTTCGTACTAATATGTGTCTTACTGACCTCCAGCTCATCCTCATCTATCCTGCTGTCAAACCCAAGAGATGACCAAAACAGTCATCCAGAAAGTTCTAAAATGCAATGGCAATGAGTGCTGAGTGCTTACATCTGTAACTACATCTGATCTAAAATAGCCTTAGTTTAATAGCTGGTAGGGAGGTTTTTCTGTGTCTTTCAGAGCAGCCCGGACAGTGTGGTGTATTAGAAAGAGCACAGTTAGAAGGTGGAAAATGTGTCCTTGAGTTCTCGTCTAGCATCTCCTGTCAGATGATACACAGATCACTTACCATCTCTGAGCCTTCTGTGTCTCAACTTCAAAATGGGACTAATAAAAATGCATGCCACAAAGTCTTGTTGGTCAGACAAAAAGATATAAGGTGTGGGAAAGTTCTTTGAAATGATAAATATGCCTATTTAGTCATTGTTCCTAGGATCAAATCTAAGAATCTGCTAGAGAGAGAATGCTTTCCAGAAGAGGCACAGGCCATTGACCTTTCAGCCAGTGTTCAGCCTCATTAACATTCACCCAGAGAGATTCTGAAACCGAAGGAATGAAAAGGATAGTGGGTGTGGGGGAAGCGGGTGGGAGAGGAACAGTTGGTGATGAAGAAAGAAAAATCTAATCTTTTGCTAATACCGAGGGCCCCAGCCTAAGAACACACAAGCAAACAGTGAAGCATGGTGACCCAGGACCAGCTGGAAGACCTCCTGAACAAAAGCCATTCACAATACTGCAGTTCACCAGGGCTGGCTCAGGCCAGGGGATGCTGGAAAAAGGGATCTGTGGTCCTGCTTGGAGAACCAGCTTCATGGTCAAATGTCAACTCGTCAATACCACCAGAGCAGAAAGGAGCCTACTGCTTACGGGCTTTGTTTCTTTGTTTTCAATTAATTAGTCTTTTGTTCACCCATCAGAACAGTAAAGAAATCTCCTCTGCAATCCCTTCATAATCCAACTACCACCCACCCACCCCACCCCACCCCCACCCCGCACGTATCCACATTAGGGAAAACAAAACACAATCTGTGGTTTTGGCTCCTTGCCTTGGCCATGTGGTCAAATAGGTTTTTGAAGGACTCCTTTTTTTTTTAAACAAGTGTTTATTGAGTGACTGCTATTCATTCAACAAACATGTTGTGAGTGCCTACTGTGCCTCTGGCCTTGTGCTCAGTGTTAGGGACACAAAGATGAATAAAGCTCAGACCCGGAACTCAAAAGGCCATGTAAGGGAGGTCAGAGGTCGACATGAGTTAACACAGCGCCTGGCAGAAAATGCTAACAGCCGAAGAGACATCTGGGATGAGGTGCTCAGTCAGCTTTGAGTGGAAAGAGAACGCTTCTCTCGGGCAGGGACAGGGAAGGTGGTGGTATCTCATGGTGGCATGGCATCTAAATGATGAACAATTTGGACGTGCACTCTTCCTCATGTTTTCCACGCTACAATAATAGCGAAATGGTGTGGCACACACGGCAGGTGTGCGCTGGCCGAGTGTAACACATGCTACACCAAAATGGAGGCCTTCTGATATCTCTGTGTTGCAGCTGCAGATCCGAAGTCAGGCTGTCTGGCTCCAGAACCCACGCTCTTAACCTTGACACTATAGTCTCTGCCATGCCAAGTCTGCCATCCCTTACCCTCCCACCTAGGCCCTCTGATGCAGAGGCAAAATCTTACCGAGCTTCATGTGGTCCAGCGCCATTCCTAAAACAAGGAGAACCTCGAAAAGACCCTCTTTGGACTGTTAAGCTGAACCCACAGCAGTCAGGTGCTGAGGTCCCAGCATGCCCGGTGGCAGGGACCCCTGAGTGGGGACAGCCTCTTGCTACCTGAGTACTCAAAACAGGAGGCCAGAGCAGGGGCTAGAATGGGTCAGGGCAGGAAGATGCAACAACACAAGCAATGTATTTCACAAAGAATTGCTTGTGGCTTTTCAGAGTCTGGGGATGAGGGTGAGCTGGAACTTGGGAACTGGAGTCTCCAATCCTTCATGACCCAGTGCACATGCGGCAGACCTGCCCTCGGGTGCACTTTTGTGGCTCTGAGGGCAGGATTTGGGCTTTAGATAATAATTGCATAGATTTGCTTAGTAAACACAGGGCAACTGTAAGATAATTACATGTTCTTACAGCGATAGGGCTCCGTAATTGCCTTCAGTGGCCCAAAAGTATTATTTAACACATATTCTGGTTTATAAGACAGAAATAATGATGAATTTGCCTGGTAATTACATAGCACTTCCCCACTACATATCCTGCCAGTAGCTGATACTTAGCCCATCATTAGGAGGCTAGCAGTCACTTTGGTAAATAAGAAATTCTTCTTATGATTGGTCTCCAGGCACAGAAAACATGATTAAAATGCCATTAGTGACATTTCTCCAAAGGGTAGATCTGCAAATCTGTGTGAGAAGCCAACTTTGCTTCGGCTAAACTCTTTACTTCTAACTTTTTGATGGGAGCAATAGAAAGGAAAACACCCTAATCTGAGCATCTGCTCACCGTAAGCTCCTCCTTCGTGAAACAGAAGCAACCTACGTGAGATCTGCCCTGGCCTGGGTCCCAGGAGAAAGTCGCCGCTGCTTCCAATATGAAGATGGTTCTTTAACTCATCTGGCTGGTTGTGCCCAGTTTAAGGGGAGCCCAAAGCCTGGCGCCACCACCCTGTGGCAGGCTGGGTCAGCACATCGAGGGCCAGGGCAAACCACAAACTTTGGGTGGGTCTTGCTGGCAGCATCCCTGAGGCTCCTCCAGGGATGGGGCCCAAGAGGCTAGCAGAAGGCTAAGACTCTGGGAGAGGGGGCATCCTTGTTTCAGGCCACTTGGGATACACACGGGGAAGGAACATATGCATATTAGATACCAAACTAGGGAGATGCAAGCCCAGAACCAGCCTCTTTGTGCTTGACAAAGGCCCTTGGGAAAGTTGCCTGACATATTGAGTCTGGAAGGCAGTAATCTGGGGGGCTATGGCTCAGCTCTGACTGCCCTTGGCTCAGCCACTTGCATCAGAAGAAATGGGCTCTTTGTAATCGATAGGCGGCTTAAAGAGGGTGGTCAACCATGATGGCTGGTGGGCAGGACAGGGAGTGGGCCCTCTGAGCAAACAGGGCTTTCATTACCATTCCATCCCAACCCATCCTTTTTCTGGAGGCAACAATTCAATACCAAACATGAACTCAATTCCAAGTCTCAACTGGCAAGAGGAATGGCCAGTTCCAGCGGCCTGTTTCTTTGGTAATGAACTCCAGGACTCTGGCTTTGGAAGTGACTTGAGTTTCCATGGAAGCCAGTGATGAGTAGTTGGGAAAGGCTCAGGGATAAAATCAGAAGACCTGGGTTCAAATTCCAGTCCTGCTCCTTGAAGCCTGTGTAGTCTTTGGCAAACACCTCTCCAAACTTCAGTTTCTGCATTTGGAAAAGAATTTGAAAAGGCTATGAATTCTGGTAGTCCAGAAATCATGCCCATCTTACTCGTCACTGAAGTCCCTGCACCCAGCCCAATGTCTGGCATCTTCTAAATCTATAATCAACACTTTTAATTAAACAAGGCTGGGGAAATGCATCACACATTTAATTTATATGAATCCACTCACTTGCACTCAGTGAAAAACAGAAAGAAAACCAATTTTAAAAAGCAATTTAAATAGTACAGAAGATTGTGCTTGATAATCCACTCAATGCATCTGTGTCCCAGAATGGTACGAAAACCAGTGCCCTTCTCTGCCTTCCTGGTTGTAAGAATTTGGTTGTACTGAACTCATAAATGGCTACACTTGAATATTGCACTGTGGAATATATAAATAATATGTAGTGCTACTATTTTCATCCCACATAATTTACAAATATTACTGCATTTGGCTTGTAATCCCAAAACTTTTAAAATTCTACTTAGTGAATGATTTCTAGAAGTTTACGGCAAAGTCTGATTATGCCCAATGTTTGTCTTAGACTTGACATTAAGAGGCTTACCCTGCAGCATTTGGGTTATCTCCAAGGGTCATTGTGAGTGAACTGGAATGTAGGTATTGTGACCTAGAAGCACTAGACAAAAATAGCTGTTATCCTGCTCGGTACTTTCCTGGTACAGCTACTTCTCTTGGTCAAGGTCAAGAGACTTGTTTACAACCCAGACCTCTTGACTATCAGCTTGAATGCTGGCAACTACAACACAATTTCACCCAACAAAACGTGTAGAGTGGTTATTCGGCACTCAGAAAAGTGCTAGTCACGTAGTGTGGTATAAGAGAAATATAAGGCATAGCGTGCTGGCTACCAAGCACTCAGTGATTGGCACAGACCCAGCAAGTGCCCAGCTGGTCCCAAAATGTGCACATCTGGGCATTCTACCTGATGTTGGAGGCGGTTACTGGGGAGTATGAGAGAAGTGCTCGCACATATGGAAGGCCCATTTCTTCTCTGCCTTAAATTGCTTGATAACTGTAGAAACTTTTACCCCCCAAAGCTGCCTTGTTTCCATCTTATTTCACTGGGTTTCAAAAGACGAAAGGAAACGCAATGTGAGTTCTGCCTCTCATGTTCTACCCACCTCTTACCCCATGGTCTGTGCTGCCGAGGGTGGCCTGCCAGGCACAGTGGGCAAGGGAGGGGAGGTATATACAATACCATAGCCAACTGTCAAGTGGTACAATAACCAGAGGGGAGAATACGGACTGGAGTCATGAGGAAAGCCCCCATGAGGAGGTCAGAGTAATAGAAAGACCTAAACATGAACTTGACCTTGAGAAGCAGGCTATAAATTGTACCTGTTGATTTTACCTCTCCCACATCCATTCGACTTTATTCTTTTTTTTTTTTTTTTTTTGAGTTGGAGTCTCACTCTGTCGCCCAGACTGGAGTGCAGTGGCCGCTCCCGGCCACCGCAGCCTCGACCTGCTGGGGCTCCGGCTATCCTTCCGCCTCAGCCTTCCAAGTAGCTGGAATTACAGGCACGCGCTACCACGCCCGGCTAATTTTTTCATTTGTTGTATAGATGAGGTCTCACCAAGTTGCCCAGGAGGGTCTCAAACCCGCGGGCTCAGGCAATCCACTCACCTCAGCCTCCCAAGGCACGGGATTACAGGCTGAGCCACCGAGCCCCGCTTTCCACTTTATTCTTATAATAGGACCCTGATTTCCTTTTGGCCCTAGGGTGAACTGGGGACACAGGTCTGGAAAATAACGGGACTTCCACACCCTCGCCTAGTTTATGAGCGAACACGTTTGTGCCCCAAGAGGGTCTCACCAGGCCCATTCCCAGGACTATTGGGAAAGAACCAATCTTCTTGTACAGAGTTGCTAACCTGGTAGGATGTAAGCCTGGAGCTGCCAGGGCCTGCCCATCCAGTGCCTGCCCGAAACTGGAGCCAAAGTGGAAGAAAACATAGTCTAGACAGGGAGAAATAAACGAAAACCCAGTCCTAGAAAAAGTATTTGAACCCCTGAATCCAGTTATACCTGACTTTGAAATCAAACGATCCTGGATTTTAAGTTACATCATGCAATAACTCGGGGTTTTTTGTTTGTTTGCTTGTTTTTTTGTTTTTTGGGTTTTTTTGCTTAAAGCCAGTTGAAGTTGTGCTTCTCTTGTTGGCAGGGGAAAAAGTCCCAACAAATTAGAGTCATAAAAGAATGGCAAAACAGGCGTGGAGAACAGCAAGAGCAAAAGCCTAGAGACAGGAATAAAGGTCTTTGGATGGCTCCATCAGATATACCAAGAGTCATAGAAGATACGGGAAGGGGGGCGACTTATGAAAATGCCGAGTAGGCCGGGCTTGGTGGCTCAGCCTGTAATCCCAGCACTTTGGGAGGCCGAGGCGAGCAGATTGCCTGAGCCCGTGGGTTCGAGACCCACCCGGGCAACTTGGTGAGACCTCGTCTCTACAATAAATCAAAAAAATTAGCAGGGCGTGGTAGCACATGCCTGTAGTTCTGGCTACTTGGAAGGCTGAGGCAGAAGGATCGCTGGAGCCCAGCAGGTTGAGGCTGCAGTGACCAGGAGCATGCCATTGCACTCCAGTCTGGGTGACAGAGTGAGACTCCAACTCAAAAAAAAGAAAAGAAAAGAAAAGAAAAATGCCAAGTAATAGGAAGAGGCACCGGGACTTCCACCTGGACTTACGAGAACCCAAATCCAGAGCTGAAAGTGGTAAAATGCATGCCTAGCCCTAAAGGCACCTCATTGAGCTGGCTGGTTCAGTCGCCATCCCCCTCATCCAAGGAAACTCCTGAAACATGCCAGATGCTGTGCGTCTGTGGTTAGCATTGTTCCTTTAGAGAATAACATAGATTATTTTCCAGGCAAGCCACACATTTTTATTAGCTGTGGTCAGGAAGAGAACCATGATCCCTCAGACTAGTTTCAGCCGACAGACTGCTGTGGGGCACGTCTTTCAGGGAAGCTGATTCATCTTCTCTGTCGACTAGCTGTCGGGATGCACACCTGTGTCCTAGGATGACTTCAGAGACAGGGGAGACAAAAGACCACGCTGGGCTCGAGCTGCCTCTGCAGATGCTTTTACAGTGGGGCAGACGCAAGTGCAGCCATGCCCGGCGGGCAGGCGGCAGCGGTGCTGTTTATCCTCAGCTCCCGGGAACTCCCACCAGGGGCTCTTCCTCTGAGTTCTATCCCAACTGCCAGCTTGGGTTGGGGGTGACTGACATCTGGGCTTGATTGATACCCACTTATGCTTCTCTCAGTCATCCACACATGACATTCTTCAACCATCGCAGAAGGCAAGTTTCTCAAAGATGCTTTGATGGTGGAGACCCAGACAGGGATAGAGACACAGCCAATCGTGCCCACATTTAACTTAGAGGAATTCTGCTGTATGTGCTTAGTGAGAGAGAGGCGAAAAAAATCGACTGGACAGGAACAATACAATGGGGTGAGTGACTAGAACCTCCACCCCACTCAGAGCAGATGCCTGTGGTGAGTGTGAGATTGTGCATGTGAATCGGTGGTCCCCACGGTATGTCTCAGTTCCTGCAGGCCTCTCTCTGTATCTGCAGCTTTCCTTGCTAAGCACACAGTCATCACTTAACAACGGGGACCCATTCAGAGAAACGTAGCATCTGGCACAAAAAGCAGTGTCACAAGCCTAGATGACCTGGCCTGCGCCACGCCGAGTCTATACGGTATGGTCTATTGCTCCCAGGCCACAAACCTGGACAGCATGTCACTGTACTAAATACTGTAGCAATTGTAACACAATGAGAAGTGTTGGCAGGCCACGTGGTCTCTGTCACAACTACTCACTCTGTGATTGCAGCGCTAATCTTATCTAAACATAGAAATGGTACAGTAAAAATAGGGTATTATAATCTTCTGGAGCCACTGACCCTAGCGTTGCTGTGCCACACATGACCGAATCAGTCAAAATAAGGAGAATGCACTGTCGGAACAAGCAATATCAAAATGCTTATAAGTGGCATAACACCATAAATACTAATGGTGTGTCCACTGTTACGATGTGAAGCAAATTCAGAGCTCACTTTGATGGCTGTCTTCTGAGCAGTGACTGGAGGACCAGCATCCTTTTTCTGTGACACTGCCGTATGAATCACCACTAGGTGGATTTTCCACAGAGTCTGAGCTGGAGATTGGAGCAGAGTATGTTCATTAGGGAGTGCTTTTGCTATTAGCACCTGTGGAAGGAAGGTGAGAACGTAGAATTGGATAGAGGGAGAAGTCGAGCTGCCATGTAGTCCCCAAAAAAGTGTTTTGTTTTGTTTTGCTTTGTTTTTTGTTTTTTTTGAGTTGGAGTCTCACTCTGTCACCCAGGCACGCTCATGGCCACCGCAGCCTTGACCTGCTGGCCTCAGGTGATCCTTTCCGCCTAAGCCTTCCAAGTAGCTGGAACTACAGGCGCACGCTCCTACACCCAGCTAATTTTTTATTTATTGTAGAGACGAGATCTCCCCAAGTTGCCCATGCTGGTCTCAAACCCGCGGGCTCAGGCAATCCACTCGCTTTAGCCTCCCAAAGTGCTGGGATTACAGACTGAGCCACCGAGCCTGGCCCCCAAAGAGGTTTTACCTGCTCTCCAGGAACCCTGGAGCTGGGTGGCCTATCAGAGTTGTCCTGAGATGGAGCAGGGTAGAGACGCTGTTCAACCAATCACCAGCGGCAGAACTTCCAGCAGAACTCCCGGCAGCTAACGGGGGATCTGGGCCGACATCCCAGCATCTACTGTAAGAAGACCAGAGAAGGGGTTGGCAAACTCTTAGTAAATAGTTTAGGCTTGGCAGGCCACGCGGTCTCTGTCACAACTACTCATTCTGCTATTGCAGCACTAAGACAGCCATAGGCAATACATAAACACATGAGTGTGACTATGTTCTAATAAAACTTTATTTGCAAGACCAGGCAGCGGGCCATAGTTTGCCAACTTCTTCGTCCAGAGGATCACAGAAGTACTTAAGGACCAAGTCTAGAAGTGACTTTGATCGCCTCGTCCATATTCCATTGGCGAGAGCCCAGACACACGGCCCCAGTTTAACTGCGGAGGGAATCTTTCTGTGAGCCCCAGAAGAAAACAAATGGAACTTGTGAACGTCCAGCCAGACTCTGCCGCAGTGTGATTCTTGTGTTGAAAGCCCTGAAATCGACTATACCTTTTTATGCCTCTATTGCTAAATAAAGTAATATGCACTTTACTCCAAAGGAGACATACGAGATTTGCAAGGGCACTTTTCATTGTGTGTAGATTTGGCTCCACCCACAGATGTTGGCGTCGAATTGTCATGTGACTGTGACTCCACATCAAGTGAATGGGGACAAGGACAAAGAGTTGACAGACCCAGGATTAGCGCTCAGCTCTGCCACTTGGCGGCTCTCGGTCACCAGTCTCACATCCTCCTTGCTCCTGTTTCTCCCTCCGTCTCTAAAATGAGACGATAACAGTGCCTACTTGGGTGGTTTCCACAAAGATGAAAATGCTGCAATATAGGTAAAGCACTTAGCAGTTGGCACACGGTAAGCGCTCAATAAATAGCCAAGATGAGAGGAGGGACGCATCACAGGTGACCAAAGTCTGCTGTGGTGACTTTATGCAGGCTGCTGCAACCCCTGGGTCTTGATTACATCCTCTACAAGAATGTGGATAATCAGGGGGTCACCCAGCACACAGGTTTGGGATGAGTAAGAGTGTCTGTGGCTCTTGTAATTAAAAATAAATAGAAAACGATAGCAATACTTACCTGATAGGGTTGTTGGGAGGATAAAATTTATGTCAACAAAAATGTGTTGAGGGCAGATTATGTGCTCGGCAGTATAGTAGGTTCTAGGGAAGTAAACATGAATAAGACAATGTATTGGTTATCCACTGCCCCAGAGTCTAATGGTTTAAAACAACAATATTATTTCCCACAGTTCTGTGGGTTAGCCAGGTGATTCTTCTGCTGGTTTCACCTGGGCTTACTCATGCGGCTGCCTTACCTGGTGACTGCGGATTGGTTGGGCTCAGCTGGGACAGCTGGGAAACCTGTATCCCATGAAAGTAAGCCCCTGAGCACAAACACTTCCCAGGCCTCTGAGTGTGTCATGATTGCTGGTTTTCCATTGGCCAAAGCAAGTCTCATGGCCAAGTCCAGAGTCAGTGTGGAAGGTCACCACACAAGGGCACAGAAACCAGCAGGAGGGATTCACTGAGACCACTATTGTGATAATTTACCACAAATATCTGTCCTTAAGAACGCTGCTGCGTCCGACACTCTCCACAATCCAACTTCCCTGGTATCTCCTGAGGAAACACTTAGAGGAGAACTGCCTGGTGAGTTTATGCAACATTACACAAGTCTGGCTTTCCACTAAGAGCATCAGACATCCTGAGATCCATTTAACGTCATTAGATCCCTCCTATTCACATCCTGCTGGCCAGAATCCAGTCACATGGCAATGCTACAACTTAAAAGGATTCTGGGAAAAGTAATCTTCTTGAAGCAAGACCCAGAAATGGGAACTGGCTCAGCCCTTACAGAGACTTTCTGCACTGATGTTACTTTTTCTTCTGCAGAGTGCCCCAGTACACATGGAGTAAATGGGGAGGTATAAATAGTTACGCCTGGATAATAGACTTAAACCACGATGGGCCAGGGCAACAGGACACGTGGCATTTCAGACATAGATTATAAAGACACAAGGCTGTGTGTCATAGGGCCCAAGAGCAAGAGTGCACGGGACTTCAGATCATCCTGGAATGGAGAATAAGGAAGCCCCTTAGGGGAGACCACTTCACCAACATGGCTTCCAGGTAGTACACGAAGCTAGGCAAACTCTAAAAGGGAGCGGCTAGTAAATAACATGAAGGGATGCAGACCCAGTTGGCCAGGCATGATGACACATCAAATAGGTGATAGAGTCAAGTGTTTTTTAAAAGTCTGAGAGGGAAAGACAGTTAGGAAAGACTTTCTAGAAGAGGTGAGCCTTGGGTAATTGGCAGACTTTGGAAGAGCTGGCAAGAAAGAAACAGAATGAGCAAAGGCCAGAAGGCAGGCTAAATGGAACGAAGTTGGTCACCTTGCTTCTCTTTTGATATTCCCCCATGTCTCCTCACGGCTCCTAGCTATGCAGTCATCTTTGCAGTAATAATCTACTTGAGGACTTGAAATCTTGTTCCCTATCATTCTCCCGCTGTATGCTGGGGGGGTTGCCATCAGCACCTGCCCATGACTGGCATCGTCTACAGGGTGCAGGTCATGGAAGTGAACATGCAGCCTTTTATGAGAAGCTGTTGAGATTATTTACAAAGATTCTCCAACAGAATTTTTCAAATCATGCTATTTGTGGGCCAACCAGTACTCTTTAAGCGATATAAAATACAGTGGAAGAGAACAGATAAGAATTCATTCTGGGCAGTAAGGGTAAGCATAGCTTTGTGAAACTTTGGGTTTCGATCACATGTATATGGATGTACAGGTCATAGTCAAAAATATTTAAGACTATTGCACTGGGAGGAGCCTGAATCAGACTCCCCTCTCATTAGCTTCCTGGGAAATGGCTTTCCAAGAGAGACTAAGTTAGAGGGTGGTAGTGTTAAGTTAGGATACTTTCCTAAGATTTGCTACGTGGACACAAGAGAATTCTCTAGCTTTTTGGGTTTTCGTCTTAAAGAGATGCTAGAAGTGTATGCCATGCTAGAATATAAACTGCTCCTCTCATCTTCCTGTCCTTCTTCATGCCTATCCTCCCTACATCCATTAGTAGGTCAATCAACAGGGAACAGACAAAAACGGAAACAAAACAGGCTGATGCGCAATACTAACGTATGGAGCAGACAAAGATTGCTCACCAACTTCAACGTAGAGTCCTCTGATGAACCGTTCTTGGAAAAGCCTTAACAGTGACTGACCATGACCCTTGGACTGTCCCTCTAAGATACACAATAACCAGACTTCCCTCCAAGAACGGATAAACCCAAATCTTCAGACAGCCATGCCAGGCTTGCGGGCCCCCAGCCTGCTTAGGGTACACCGGCCCCTGCTTGGCAAGTTTTACAATTCCCAGCTTCCAACTAACTCAGTCAAGATCCTTAGAATCAACAGACCTGACTGCACACTTCCCTGCCCATGGAAAATTGCAGCATTTGGGTCAGAGTAGCCACTGAACAGATGCCCGGTCGGCCTGTGAGCCACACCTTGGTCATCTCACTGTGGGAGGTCAGTTTTCTAAGAATCCAGCATTGCAATTCCCAGTCCCTCTTTCTTCATTATATAATCCAGCTGTTTCCTGCAGCCGCCTGCTGGGATGACAGCACTGGGCTGGGAGAACTGGCCCCAAGAGCAGTCTCCAGGGCTTTCTAGCCGGAGCTCAACAAGTCTATCCCTCAGCACTCCGAGTCTTCAGCCGCAGAATGGGAGAGCCCTCCTCGAGTTCCCTGCAGGGCCGTGGAGAGAGTCAGATGGCATGATTGCCACTTCCTCTGTAAGCACAAGAGGTTGGTGATGTTATAAGCCACTCTTCCTGGCTGGAGCAGGGTGGGAGTCTGGGGGGTGGGGGTAGGGGACAGGTCAGGGTAGACGCTCACACCAAATGCTGACCCAGTGATACCGTCTTTGTACTTGGCCCTTGGCCCACCCACAACTTTCCCAGCAGTCTTGCTGCTGCCGCACCTTCAAACCACCCAGCAAGAAAAAGGGGGAAACAATTTCTCTCAGTAAAGCCCTCAGGTCCTCCCTCTGAAACCAGAGCTTCAGGAGAGCAGCAAGTGAGCGGTGACTCAGTGTTTAGTCTGTGGCATTCATGTGCATACGATGACCCAGGAGGGTCTAGGCGGCTTCCAACACGGCTTGTCGGAATAAAGCGTGGGAATAAAGTACGTTCAAAGGACAGCCGAGCCCAGGGAAGTTAAGGCTGGGGAGACACTGGTGCAGAGCAAGGGAAGACAGAAAGGTTTGAAAGGCTGCCCTGGGCACAGAGTCGGGGTCAGCCGGGGTGGGCCGGAGTCAGCTGGGGTGGCCTGGAGTCAGCCGAGATGGCCACGAAGGAAAGGTTTCTGGAGCCAACATGAGGATGTTTGGCAATCAGAAAGCCTCTTCCTTGGTGGATCCCTGGAAGGGAGTGTAAACAGTGCGTGGTCTCCTTAGGGCCCTGCGTGACTGAAGCTGGCGGTGGGGAGGACTCCTGGCGCTCCACAGGCTTCTGGCCAGGCCCCCCACCTCGAACTCTAGGGGCAGCCAGGGATGATACCCCAAAGTCTCAGCCCCTCCAGAAGTGGAAAATGTAACATGAGACACATCTGCTCCTCTTCATGAGCATGAAAGGGCCTGGGTGTGCGTTTTTCTCCTTCTTTCTCACACCTCCTCTCTTCAATCTCCCTGTGATGCAGGGTTTATAAACCCAATCCCAGAGATAACTGGGCGGTGGGATGGACGTGGGCTTCATTGGATACTTATGAAGGACTGCCTGCCAGGAAAGACACGCCCCTGAGAGGGGGGTGGGGGTAGGGGACAGGAAACCGAGAGAGAGTCTGAGCTGTGGAAGGAATTCAGGGAATGAGGGTAAGCTGAACTCACACCTTGGAGATGTCACCACCTTCTCAGTCCATCTGCCTCCTGAGAACTGGGGAGACTGATTTCTCCCTTCCTTACCTTGAAACCTCAGCCCCAGGCTGTGCCTTCCGCCTGCCCCTTATATCTTATGGAGCTTACTGCCAGGACTCAGCAAGTCATAAATAACGGTAAAGTAAAGAATATCTAGTGGATGTTAAATAGTTCAATAAATCAGGCTAATGAGATGTCTTCCTGCTCAAACCGGAAGAGACCAGTCACAGCAAAATCTACTTGTTCCCTGCCGGCTGCTAGCAACTCAAGTTATGCATTCTGATGAATATTCAGATCAAAGTGGATTATTAGTTATTAATAATTATTTTCTTTTAACGTTATGACAAATTCTGACTATTCTCTTAGGTTTTGTCTTTGATCTCCCAGCTTCTAATTTCCTAGTCTCGTCAGCCCATATGCTTCGTAGAAGAACCAGAGACACTTAACGCTGATTGCCATAATGTCTTTTAGGCATGTGCTACTGATTCAGAGATTGAAATGTTAAAAAAGAGAATGACTTGAACAAAGAGGTCAGTCACTTAATGCTCTGGATTTGAGGGAATAAGTCCAGGAATAATACTCTGCGTCACAACAAGAGGGAATAAACTCAATTCCCTCTCTTCATAACACATCATTTCTCTGTGTGTGTGTGTGTGAGTTTTATCTTAGATTCAGAGGTTACATGTGCAAGTTAGTTACATGGGTATATCGTGTGATAGCAAGGTCCAGGCTTCTGTTGAACCCGTCACCCAAATAGTAGACATGGTACCCAACAGACAGTTTTTCAACCCTTTCCCCCTTCACTCTCCCTTTAGAAGTCCCACTGCCTGATGTTCTCATCTTTATGTCGGTGTATACCTAGTGTTCAGTTCCCACTTATAAGTGAGAACATGCCGTATTTGGTTTTCTGTTTCTGTGCGAATTTGCTTAGAATAATGGCTTCCGGTTGCATCCATGTTTCTACAAAGGACATTATTTCATTCTTTTTTTGGCTGCATAGTATTCCATGGTATATATGTACCACATTTTCTTTATCCAGTCCACCATTGATGGGCACCTAGGTTAGTTCCGTGTCTTTGTTCTTGTGCAAAGTGCTGTATAACACATCATTTTATCATTGCCTGACATTTATGTATATCCTGGCTCCCACACTAGAAGATTAGCTCCTTGAAGGCAGAAATCTTGCCTTTTTGGGTTGGTTATTCACCACTGTATCACTGGTGCCCAGAACATTGCCTGGCATATAGTAGGTATTCAGTGAATATTTATTTAGCAGGTGGATAGTTGGGTAAATCTCTCCAATCAAATTAGATCATAGGATGACAAGTGAAATAGCTAACCATACAAACACAATGGGCACGGACAGAGATATGCACATAAACACAAAGAGAGTTTTTTGAGTGACTATGACAATGATAACATGAATGCTGGTATTAATGGTTAAAAGTTATGCTTCTCCATGCGAGGGACTGTGCTAAGCATATATAAGCATTGTCTCCATCAATACTTGCAATATCTAGACCCATTTTAAAGATGACACAACTTTAATCTCAAAGAGATTAAATGACTTGGTAAAGCCAAGAGTTGGTCAGGAGCAGAGCCAAGAACAGAGTCAGGAACTGAAATCAGATCCATCTGCCCATAAATTTCATGCTCTCTATCCATGATACTTCCTCAAAGTCATCATTTCATTTGTACATGTATTTGTTCAACAAAACTATCATATTATTACTTGTCTTCTCATGGGTGTCTTATGTGCATCACTAAATTAGTACATCCTAGAGTGATGTCAGCAAGATGGCAGAATAAGAGTTCTCTGGCTTCACTCCTTCCCACCCCTGACACACACAGAAATCCAACTAGCAACTATCCATAGACAATAATATTCCAAAACTCAGGAGTGCAGCTAAGACACCCCCTTTGAACTATAGAACTGAGAAAAGCTGTGTTTGAAGGGTAAGAGGAATGGTTTCTATCTGATCTTGTTGACCCTCGCCCAAGCCGGCATAGCACCACACACAGGATTCCCCTGGGCCCATGGTTTCTACAGGGAGAAAAGGGAATTGGAGGTGGCTATTCAGCTTTCATACCATCCTGGGAACCCTGGCCGGAAGTTCATTCCTGTCTCAACCCACAAGAAACATTGGGAGTATTGGGAAAACTAGACCACCTGGGATCAGTCAGAATCAAGAATGGGGTGGGACTCACAGCAATGAGAATTTGGATCTTGGCAGTGGCTCTGCATTCCAGCCAACAAGGAAGTCGCATCAGAGAGATTATCCAACTCTGCAGAAAGTACTGTCCACAGGTCTGCCAGGTTTAAGTCCCTAGCCAACGTCCCCACCCCACCCTAGTGCTCTCCTTTAAGCCTTTTCCATGCTAGGTAGGAAGTGAAGATTGGTATTTACCCACAGATGGAGCATCTAACCCTGTAAAACCCCAGTGGATGAGCAGTGATTCCACCAAGCCTCGGTTCTCTGCTCAAGGCTATATACATTTGTAGACACAGTCTCTAGACCTGGCCACCATGTGTGGCTGAGCAGTGACCTCAGAAACTTTACATAGCCTCAGAGCTCAGCACACAGCCCTGCTTAACCACAGATTTCAAACAACAGTACTGCCCAGTCAATGAAGACAACCTGCAATCTTACCCAATTAGAGATGAACACAGAGCCCAGTCAGCAGATACACCTAACTACAGAGTCCAGCAGCAGTGGTCTTATCAGATCAAAGAGCTTAGCCAGCAGTACCATTCAACCTCAGAGCATAAAAAGTGTTCCAGTCCAGCTATAGAACCTTACACTAGGGTCAGCTTGTCTGGGATCACTACCAGCTGGCCATTCAGAAACTCAGGCTAGACTAAATAGTAAAGGTCTATTATCACCAAAGAACACTTGCAAAGGCCAGATGAGGTGATTGTTTCTTCAAATGCACAGACATCAACATAAGAATTATGAAAAACCATGGAAATGTGACATCACCAAAAGAAAGTAATAAAGTTTCAATAATAGACCCTAAAGAAATGGAGAGCTGCCGGGCTCGGTGGCTCAGCCTGTAACCTGCGCTTTGGGAGGCTGAGGTGAGTGGATTGCCTGAGCCCGTGGGTTCGAGACCCACCTGGGCAACTTGGAGAGACGTCATCTCTATAATAAATCAAAAAAATCAGCCGGGCGTGGTAGCACATGCCTGTAATTCCGGCTACTCGGAAGGCTGAGGCAGAAGGATCGCCGGAGCCCAGCAGGTCGAGGCTGCAGTGGCTGGGAGCGGCTGCTTCACTCCAGTCTGGGCAACTGAGTGAGACTCCAACTCAAAAAAAAAAAAAGAAATGGAGACCTATACAATAACTGACAAAAAAAATCAGAATAATTCTTTCTTTTCTTTCTTTCTTTCTTTCTTTCTTTCTTTCTTTCTTTCTTTCTTTCTTCCTTTCTTTCGAGATAGGGTCTCCTTCTGTTGCTCAGGCTGGAGTGTAAGGGCATGATCATAGCTCACTGCAGCTATATCCACTGCAGCTTAAGCAATTCTCCTGCCTCAGCCTCCCAAGTAGCTAGGACTACAGGCATGCATCGCCATGCCTGGCCAATTTTTTTATTTTTTATTTTTTTTAAGACAAGGTTTTGCTATGTTGCCCAGCTTGATCTCAAACTCCTGGCCTCAAGTGATCCTCCTACCTCAGGTTCCCAAATCACTGAGATTACAGGCACCCAGATCTAATCCTCTTTAAAAGTTCAGAAAAATGAAATAAAATTTGAAAAAACATTCATGAACAAAATGAGAAGTCTGACAAATAAATGTAAATGTAAAAGAAGAAACCAATAAAAGTTCTAGAGCTAAAGAATACAATAACTGAATTTTAAAAAGTGGATAAAAAGCATGATCAGTAGATTTGATCAAGCAGAAGAAAGAATCCGTGAGCTAAAAATAGGACATTTGAAATTATAATGTCAGAGGAGCAAAAAAAAAAAAAAGAAAAAAGAAAAAGACCTATGGGAATTAGAAGAAACTATAAAAGGAACTAACTTTCACATAGAAATTTTTTTTTTTTTTTTTTTTTTTTTTGAGTTGGAGTCTCACTCTGTTGCCCAGACTGGAGTGCAGTGGCCGCTCCCAGCCACCGCAGCCTCGACCTGCTGGGCTCCGGCGATCCTTCCGCCTCAGCCTTCCAAGTAGCTGG
>CAUYQG010054572.1:0-13763 GCA_963574415.1 Tarsius wallacei | reverse complement strand
GCAGTGGCTGGGAGCGGCCACTGCACTCCAGTCTGGGAGACAGAGTGAGACTCCAACTCAAAAAAAATAATAATAATAAATAAATAAATAAATAATAGTAGTAGCTACTCTTTATTGTTTTTGTTATAGAAAACAAATGGGTGTGGCTAATAATTTGCTACTTGTAGTCATTAGGGTATGAGGGCTCCTAACATGAATTTTTTTTTTTTTTTTTTTGAGTTGGAGTCTCACTGTCACCCAGACTGGAGTGCAGTGGCCACTCCCGGCCACCACAGCCTCGACCTGCTGGGCTCCGGCGATCCTTCCACCTCAGCCTTCCGAGTAGCTGGAACTACAGACGCGTACTACCACGCCCGGCTAATTTTTTGATGTATTGTAGAGATGAGGTCTCGCCAACTTGCCCAGGCAGGTCTCGAACCCGAGGGCTCAGGCAATCACTCACCTCAGCCTCCCAAAGTGCGGGATTACAGGCTGAGCCACCGAGTCTGGCTTCCTAACATGAATTTTGACTTGACTTAGCAAAGCCATATCTCACTTTTATTCTTTTTCCTGCCTTTGGAAGGAGCCCAAGAATTCCTTTTCCTGTCCTTTAATCCCATAATGCCTACCAGAATAGCAACTCCACTACCAAGACAGTCTAAAGAGGGTCCTGCTTAGAATCAGGGGAGAGGTAGGGTGACCTTTCCCGAACTCCTTAGTGCAGAAGGCGCTTAGTGCACTACCAAGGCCTGCTTCTCATAGCCTCAGAGCCCTGCTAATTCATAGAAATTCTTTCTGACTCAGTGGGGAGGTAGCCATGGTAAGGCAGGGCTCCTTCCTGACCCTCCTCCAAGGGAATTGAAGAGGGCAGAGCCTAAGGAAGGGGGTGCAGGGGATTGGGATGGCAGGGAAGGCAGCTGCTTGAAATTGATTGCTCTTGTAGTTTAGTTTATACCATGTGGCTCTCTCAACTCTGCCCGGGTGGCGACCTTTAGATAATAAAGGGAATTCTGGGAGATTTCTGACAGGCCCATGACATATGGGGCAGGTCTGTGGGGTCAGGCAGTGTATCTCCCTGCTCCCAGCCCCAGGGTAATGAATCTTGTTTTGACTTTGCAAAGCTGGCCCAGGCAGTGCCCCAGAAAGGAACAGAGCTGCTCCTGCCAGCCCCTCAAATGAGTGCATGTCTTGGAACCCTTCATAACTCAGGAATACAACTCCTAACTTTTATAGCCTGTGGAGGAAAGGACAAACACTGGATGTTTTGCTAAGGCCCTGGGAGAGCTGGTGCAGTTTCCAGGGCTTGATCAGAGCCCATTGGGAGACCTGGGGGAAAAAATAACAGAAAACCCTCCCTGGCGTGAAAGGCAGTGGTCCTAGGACAGGGCCTATGACTGGAGGAGCCAGGGTAGGAATGGGGGAGGTCTCTCCTCGGGGTCTAACAAGTGACAGATTCACTCTTCTGGGCAGGAGGAAGAAGGCAAAAGATGCAAAAAAAAAAAAAAAAAACGTAGAACTCATTCTTCAGGAGAAGCAGAAATCAGCAAATCCCAATTCTTATCCCAAAGCTGAGGGGCAGAGCAAATGGGTTCTCTGGGCCACTATTTTCTTCTGAGTGAAAGCAGCAGTATTTGCTGCCTTCCGTTCCTACAGAGATGTTAAGGGCCCTGCATCTACAAGTTTCTTGCCCTTGTAACAGCTTATGCCCACTCCTTGCAAATGTGTGTGTGTGTGTGTGTGTGTGTGCGCGCGCGCGCGCGCACGTGCGTGCGCACGCGCACCTTTTCTTTAAAACTATTCCTGAGCCAAGACCTTGAGTACCTTTTTCCTCTCTGCTGTATTAGTTTGCTAGGGATGCTGTAACAAAGTATCACAGACTGGGTGACTTAAACACAGAAATTTATTTTCTCACAGTTCTGAAGATTGGGAAGTCCAAGATCAAGGTGTCTGCAGGATTGGTTCCTTCTGTGAGCTATGAGGGAGATACTGTTCCAGGCTTTTCTCCTTGATTTGTAGATAGCTATTTTCTCTCTCTGTCTCTCCACATCATCTTTCCTCTGTGGGTATCTGTCTCTGGGTCCACATCTCCCCTTTTTATAAGGACACCAGTCATATTGGATTCAAGCTCAACCTAATAACCCTGTCTTAACTTGATTACCTCTGTAAAGATCCTGTCTCCAAATAGGGTTCCGGTCTGAGGTACTAAGGGTTAGGACTTCAACACCGGAATGTTGAGGGAACACATTCCAACCCATAACACCTGTCACCCATCTTTTTTGCCAGTACCCAGCCACTATCCTTGTGCCCTGTCACCCTGCCTCAGTCCACCATCGAAGAGACAGGGAGTCCCTCATTGTCATGCAGTTATTTGGGATCCAGGGGCCTCTGTGGAGAGCTATACACAGCTCCCATCTTAGCCCTTCTGCCTCACCACCTGGAGTGTGGATTCTTCCTTCATTCCTGATCAGAACTGTTACAGCCTCTCCAAATTTCCATCTCTTTTATTGGAGATTGGATGTAGTTTGTATAACCTGTGAAAGGAATCACATATTTGAAGACAAGTAGGGGATCTACTTTCTTTTAAAGGGGGTGACTGGGTAGAAATTGTCACCCAAGTCATCTTAACACAGCACAAGTATCACCGTGTAACCTTCTCAGGAAAGGCTGCCAAGGGTGCATGTAGGTAGAGACCTGCTTTCCTCCTCTCTCTCCACTAACCTTCCTTCTTCCCGCTCCAGGGCAAGGTGTAGCCACTTAGCTTCACATAACCACACAGTCAAGGGGGAAAAAAAATGACATTCGATTAATGAAGCAAACGCAGCTGGTATAGAAGTGACATCTAAATTGTTCCTTTGGTCCCGTTATTTTCCATAGGAAATTCTCCCTCTCCCCACACCCCTCCTCCTTTTCCCTTTAAATCGCGTGCATAAAATACGCTAATAACAATCTTCGGTGTCTGTGCGTGAGTGACAGCTGAAATAAGAAAAAGACTAATCGTACCTCCTGCAGCCCTGTCACATGGAGATTAAATGAGTCTCTCTCCCCACCCCCTCCCTGCTCACCACCCCCTCGCCCCCACTCTCTCCTCTCTCTCTTGGTCTCTTCTCAATGAGAATCACAGGCATTTGAATAATAATATTATAGACGCCATGAGGGTGACAGTGGGGAAAAAATCAGCTCAAACCCATGATTATTCCTTCAATCTAATAATTATTTAAATACCAGATAACTCCTTTCACTCTAATTGAGGCTTTTCAGCTGTCGACATTACCCGGGGCCTCTGAGTTCGCCCTCTCGCTCACCTTGTGCTGCCCAACGTGCCTGGACTACTCCTGGGGCCGGTGTTAGACAGAATGACGCTCTAAATGTTTGCATGTACAACTGCGCAAAGGACATTAAGACAGCCCCTTCAGTAGCATTCTACCCACGGGGGATGAGCTGGGGCCTCGGTATCTCACATTTAGACATTTTATCCTCATAGAAGTCTTAAACCCAAAGGAGCCTACGAGGTCATCCAGACAAATCCCCTGCCTCGGGGCAAACTTATTCCTAGAGAGCAGTCAGGAAAATTCAATGTCAGAAAATTCCAGAATCTCCTTGGCAGGATGCCCCAGGGATCCTCTCTAGGTATGTAACTTCAGCCCCTTCTGCTGCAGTTCTAACTAGAACTGGCAGAAGGAACTTTCTGTCTTAGACTAAATCTGATCTATCCATGGGGTTGTGGCACAGGACACCATAGCCCCAACTCACAGTGCAGGTGACGTTCCTGAGTAGCACATTTGCCTGGACCTGCCCAGGCCTAGAGGAGGTGAGAGGTCATTCTCCCTAACAGGGAAGGGAGCCAGTCTGATACATCTTTTTCATTCTTTCTGCCCCTTAATCTGTGCTTCTTGAAACTGCCCTGAACATCATCTCCCTGTCCAGGCCCAGGGCCACACTCAATTCTGCCCATCGCAAGGCTCCATCAAAGGCATTTTCTTTCCCCCAAACAGAGCAGCCTCAAGCCTGAACATAACCAACTCCCGGGACCCTCCTACTTATGATGGAAGATGTGCTAGACATTTCACAAGGTATAGGTTCTCACTGCAGCCTTTTCCTGACTCATTTCGAGTCACCTCGGACAATTTGTTCTCTTTCTATGAGCTTTGGTTTCTCCATTTAGAAAAAAAGTAGTGGGTTGGAATAATATTATAATTTCCTTCGGCATTTACCCTGGGTTCTTGCTATAAAGGCACTACTTATTAGAAGGGAGTGCTAAGGGAGAGAACGGACTCCCCTTTTACAATAAGGAAGGCCAAGTAGGAGCATACAGGCATGTGCCACCATACTACTTAGAACGGCAGCAGGATGGGACAGAAGGCAGGAGAGAGTCCTCCAACTGAGCTGAACTGGAAATGCCCGATTGTTGTCTCCTTCCTGCTTTGCCACTGATGCCTGTAGCAGCTGATCAGGAAGGTATCAGATGCCTCCACTGGTTGTCACCAACACCTGCCTCCTGAATCCTGATCGGGGAGATGGTGTCATCAGGCCCTCCAAATAAAATATTTAGTGGCACTTGCTTCCCAAAGAAGCAAGCATGGCCTCTCCTTGGCAGCAGGGATGCTCTGAGCAAGGCATCCCGGAAGGCTCTGTTGTTAAGGTGAGAGTCCCAGAGGAGCATGCCCTGGGCTGAGAATTGGGGTGAGGGAGAGGGAAACGGGTAAGAGAAGAAAGTCTAGGCAAGTTTTGGTTTTTGAGAATGCATGTGACAGATGGCTTCCTAAACAAGACAGAGAAAGGTGTGACAGAAAGAAGGACATACCACAATTAAGAGAAAACTCCTGAGGTTGACACTCATAGAAAGTTGGAGTTAGGAGGAAGCACTAGGGTATAGTCACAGGCACATGTTCACTGGCTTCTACCAAACTTAGAAAATTTGTTCTGAGACAGATCATGGGATAGATGGAAGTGAGCAGCTGGAATTTTTTTTTTTTTTTCATAGAGTCTCACTCTGACACCCAGATTGAAGTGCAGTGGCACAATCACAGTTTACCACAGCCTCAACCTTCTGGGAGGCGATCCTTCCACCTCAGCCTCCCACATAGCTGGGACTACAGGCGCCCCCACCATGCCCAGCTAATTTTTTTTTTTTTTTGGTAGAGACTAAGTCTTGCTATGTTGCCCAAGCTGGTCTTAAATTCCTGGGCTCAAGCAGTCCTCTTGCCTTGGCCTCCCAGAGTGCTGGGATTACAGGCATGAGCCACCACACCCTACCTGGAAATATTGACAAATAAATTACTACTAATAAAGGTTAATGTGTCTTGAACAATTATAATGGACCAACTGTCGATCTAAGTGCGTTATATGTATTAACTAGTTTCATCATAATAATCCTACGAGGAAGATACTAGCACTATACCCATTTTATATAGATAGCGAGATAGTATCCCAGAATGGTTAAATACCTTAACCAAGTGTGCATAGCTGTATATACCCTGTTTGTCTCTGAGCACCTAAATTCAGAGCTCATGTGTTTAATCATTATACTACACTGCCTCTCAGTAGAGGCACAAAGGTGGGTTCCCTTCCCCCTTACTCTGAATGTGGATAGGAGGCCTGGTCCTTACTCAGTAGGCTCTGCTTTGGGAAAGCTACTTAGTCACATCAATATTGGCATAGAAAGACAGAGGCTCTCAACTTGCCCTTGAAGTTAGCTATCCTGGTGAAGTTTACACTCCCAAAGTTAACTGCAAACCTCTCCTTCACCCCTCACTGCAGAAGACCATGCTTCCTCTTGACTCCAGTGTCCAATAACAGCTGCTCCCAGTGGGTGAACTCTGAGCCCCCCCGCCCCCCGCCCCCGTGAATTCACTTGGCTGCATACCAGGAGCAGTGTGTCCCAGAGCAGATGCTGCTTGAGGGTGAGAGGAAAACAGCCCAGCTGGAGTGGTCTGTTGAGAAGTCCTGGACTGGTCAGCCTCCTCAGGTCAGATAAAAGGCCCCAGCTGCTGTTGGTGTCACAGACTCTAGGAACTGAAAAAAAAACCAAGCCTCAAAGTATCATTTTATCTGAAAGAAGTAATCTTACAGATTGACTATTTCAAATACCTTTTGTTTTAAGATCAAGAAATAGGCTCTGGATGCTAATCTGATGTCATGAATGGCATGGGCAGAATTTGAACCCAGGGCTCCTGAGTCCCATACCCTTCCTTCTGCCTCATGACCCCATGCCTTAGCCATCAGACCAGTTTTCTCATTGTCAGTCCAGCTGGTGTATCCTACACTTCCACCAGCCTCCATGCAGTCTGTGGATAGCCTATATTGGGACTTGTGCAGTAGTATGACAGAGATGATCAACTTGGATCTATTCCTTTTCCCCTGCTACATGCTTCCCAGACTCCTACAGAGTCAGGGAGGGCTAGTGATCAAAGGTCCACCCACAATGTACATCTCATGAAAAGGAAGAATATAGGCAAAAAGAGAAGTCAGGAGCTCTGGAGGAATTTCTGAAGTACTATTTCTTGGGGAGTCTTCAATGATAATAATAAATAACTAATATAACTAACATGAGTTAATTGCACACTGCATGCCTGCAACCATGCTAAGAGGTTTCACCTCATTACCTCATTTATTATGACAACCTGAGAAGTAGGTACTATCATTTTCCCTATTTTACCAGAAGGGAAATGAGACTTGACTTGCCCAAGATCCCAAAGTTTTTCCCAAATTCTGCCTAACAACAAAAGCCACTCCCTACTCAAACTGTGTCTTGGGAGGATACCCAGCAGGATGGCGAGATTGTTGACCGTAAGCTCACACCATGTCCTTTGATGTTATCTCTGCTACCAGGATGCCTTTCCTCTATCCACAAGCTAAACACATATGTGCATGTATGTTGTAGAGAAAGCAGGAGTGTAATATCCACAACTTCAGTGTGATTGTATTTCAGAAGGCACTTTCTAAAGTGCAGACCTCAAGCACAGCATGGTGACAACCATACTCCTCCTCACGGTTTCTTTTGGGACACACCACTCTCTACCTGTGGCCCAAGGAGCTTTCCTACCAGGAGGGGCATGCAGAGAATGGTCTCTTGCAGTTCCCTGTCCAGCTGGAGAATTTAAGGATTCTGTTATTTCCTTTCTATGGCTCCTCTTCAGGAATTCACGTCCTGCTACCGGCCTCAGGACATGGCTAAAAATAACCCCTGGTTTTCAAACTGAAAGCCCGATTTGTTGGGAGGCTTTGCCGGTGTACACACGGGGCCGGAAGGGCTGTGTCGGTGTGGCTAAGGTCTGCGTCAGCCTCATGCCGCTGTTGCCTTCCTCTTTCCAAGGAAGCCTGGGGCCTCCTGAGTCACCCTAGAACACCCCAGTGGAGACTGGTTGGAGGAGAGGAGTCAGGTGGAACCCACCCTGGCTCCATGGTGGCTGCCAAGCCAAGGAGGCAGAGTTGAAAAAGAGGAAGGGGAGTTTCTAAAGACACAAATAAAAAACGAGGGGATTCTCAAAGTGATGTCTGCTCCAATTATAACCCAGACCAGCCAGAATGGGGTGCAGAGGGGGATAGACAGGCCTCTCCTAAGCTGCCTTGGAGCAAATCCTCCATGCCTAGAGTCCTGTCTGAACTTGCCTGAGAAGGTTGCCTGATGATCTGTCCAGCTAGAGAAAAGATTTATCTGCTGGACAACTTACTGCCTCCTCCTCCTGCTGCTGTTGCCACCACCCACTGTCCCTCTCCATAAGTCAAGACAGTGCCATAACAGTTACAGGACAGGTCCTGCTCTCTGACCTCCTCCCATTTGCCCAGGAGTCTCTACAGGCTCTCCTCGGGAATCCCACCTTGACCCTTTAGGCAGCTTCCTTGGAATACAGAAGAGTGAGCACCAAGCCCCCTGCAACAGAAGAGCTTTAGAATCTAAGAATCGGGAGGAAAGGAGACTGACTGACTTTGAACATGGCTGCCTGAGGCCTAGGGTTGATTACATGGATGCTGAAACAGTCAGAAGGCCCCATCAGGGCATCCCACCTCACCAACTGTTGCTGCTCCCCACGTTTTCCCAAAGCCAGCAATCATGCCCCAGGTGACTGAAGCTGAACTCAAGTAACCAGTCTCCCTTGTCAAGGAGACCTACTGTCTGTGTTTCCCAACTCCCCGTGTTGAGGGTGTGAAAGCAAATTCCTCAGGACCCAGCAACCTGGCTCACCGGGGAGGCAGCAGCTGAGCATTCACTTGTGAATGGGATGGGGGTCATCAGCCCATCTCCTAGGGGCTCTTTGGGCTCCTGAATGGCACATCTGGGAATCCCAGTCCTGCCAAAGTCTATTTCACTTTTCTAGCAAGTTCTAACAGCTAAGGATCAGGGGTACTTTCTTCTGCAGAAGAAGTGGCTGAGGGTAAGAAGGAGCACTCTTGTTCAGGGTGGCCAGCTCCCATCCACCCTGTGTATCACAGAGAGAGAAAGTAAAGAGGTACAGCCATATGGGGCGATAGAAATCTGACATAGGAAGGAATTTTATTGCTATATCAGACTCTGGGAGTAGTCAGCCTGGAGAGCCTAGGGGAGGACCTTCCTAACAAGCCTTTTAAAAATAGGAGAGATTTCCACTGGACTGAGGCAAGACGTGCTGGTTGGGTGGGGAGGATTGGCTTTAGTCCTGACATCGGATTGACTGGCTGAGTGAACTTAAACAGTCTTTTAACCTCTCTGAGAGATAAAAAAACGATGTCTTAAGAGGACAGAAATAGAGATGCTTTGTAAAGTTAAAAAAAAAAAAGTATTTTACAGCGTAAAGGCTGGAGACCAAAATAGATAACAGGATTCCCTGAACATCCCTAAGAGGAGAAAGTGTGTTAAAAATAGAAAAACCGAAATGCTGAAGGAATAAACTCACAGAGCTAAGCCAGGATGGGGACCCTGGGTCAAGTGATTTTGTTCACTCCTCCTGGGACTTAATTTGAGTCTGACCACTCTGCCTTGTGTTTTCCAGAACCATGTGAGGGCCAACCGAGGAAGGTGGAGTAGATGAGCACACAGAGGAGCCGGCTCCTCACCCCTGCACCCCTCAGGATGGAACAGAGGCGACTCTGTACCCGGGCCCTGGAGGTTGACAGCCGATCCGTGGTCCTGCTCTTGGTAGTCTGGGTGCTGCTGGCCTCTCCGGCAGCTAGCATACCTCAGTTTAGCACCTTCCACTCTGAGACCCGTGACTGGACCTTCAATCACTTGACCGTCCACCGAGGGACAGGGGCCGTCTATGTGGGGGCCATCAACCGGGTCTATAAGCTGACGGGCAACCTGACTATTCAGGTGGCTCATAAGACAGGGCCGGAGGAGGACAACAAGTCTTGTTACCCACCCCTCATCGTGCAGCCCTGCAGTGAGGTGCTCACCCTCACCAACAACGTCAACAAGCTGCTCATCATCGACTACTCTGAGAACCGCCTGCTGGCCTGTGGGAGCCTCTACCAGGGCGTCTGCAAGCTGCTGCGACTGGATGACCTCTTCATCCTGGTTGAGCCGTCCCACAAGAAGGAGCACTACCTTTCCAGTGTCAACAAGACAGGAACCATGTATGGGGTGATCGTGCGCTCTGAGGGCGAGGATGGCAAGCTCTTCATTGGTACCGCCGTGGATGGGAAGCAGGATTACTTCCCGACTCTGTCCAGTCGGAAGCTGCCCCGAGATCCTGAGTCTTCAGCCATGCTTGACTATGAGCTACACAGTGACTTTGTCTCTTCTCTCATCAAGATCCCCTCGGACACTCTGGCCCTAGTCTCCCATTTTGATATCTTCTACATCTATGGCTTTGCCAGTGGGGGTTTTGTCTATTTTCTCACTGTCCAGCCCGAGACTCCCGAGGGTGTGGCCATCAACTCTGCTGGAGACCTCTTCTACACCTCCCGCATCGTGCGCCTTTGCAAGGATGACCCCAAGTTCCACTCTTACGTGTCCCTACCCTTTGGCTGCACCCGGGCCGGGGTGGAATACCGCCTCCTGCAGGCTGCGTACCTAGCCAAGCCTGGGGACTCTCTGGCACAGGCCTTCAATATCAGCAGCCAGGATGATGTGCTTTTCGCCATCTTCTCCAAAGGACAGAAGCAGTATCACCACCCGCCCGATGACTCTGCCCTATGTGCCTTCCCCATCAGGGCCATCAACTTGCAGATCAAGGAGCGCCTGCAGTCCTGCTACCAGGGTGAAGGCAACCTGGAGCTCAACTGGCTGCTGGGGAAGGATGTCCAGTGCACCAAGGCGGTAAGAAGCACATATCTTGCTCTGTCTCTACTCCATGAGATGCAGGTTCCAATCTCCCCATCCATGTGCCCAGACACAATGCTCCCAGGTCCTGAAATGAGAGAGGTTTGCTGGTTCATGATGTCGGATAGTAACCAATAACACAGAATCTTACATACACCAGATGCTTGGGCCATGTTGGTTGATGCATTAAATCATTCCAAATATATGTGTTGAGTGTCTAGATCACACCAGGCATTACTGTAAGTGCTATAGGCTTTAGCAGTGAAACATGCAAACGTACAAAGCTCCCTGCCTTCATGGAGCCTGGATATTAGTGAGGAGAGATAAACGAGCACATAACACATGTAGTCTGTCAATTGGTGATAATTGCTACAGGGAAAAAATAAGGCAGGGAAGGGGGCAAGGCAGTAATCCAGCAAAGACTGAGGATGGAAAGAAAGGGAGCCCTATAGGTATCTGGGGAAATTGTTCCAGAGGGATTAGCAGGTACAGAAAATTCAGGGCATTCCTGGAGCATCTGAGGAATGGCAAGGAGGCCATGGCAGCCAGATAAGAGAATGTGAGAGAAAGTGCAGTAAGAGATGAAGTCAGGCAGAGGTCACAGGGACCAGGTCGGGTACACGCAGAGCCACAGGCCATTGTGATGCCAAGTGAAGAATTCTAGTAGGCATTGGATATCTAAATCAGAGGTGAGAGAAAGGCGTTGAGCTTGACTGACTGATTGAAAACTGGAGAAGAAGAATCAGGAGTGTGGGCAAAGACAAAAAAGGAGAAGAGCTCAGAATTCAGACCTGAGGACAACAGAGATGAGAAAATCAGTAGCAAGCACCATCCTGCCAGAAGGTCAGGATACTGCCATCAAAGTGTTCACCATGATCCACTCATGCTGCCATCCACCCAACCATCCATTTATCCACCCATCCCTCCATCTGTTCACCCCTTCTCCATCCCTTCCTTCGTCCACCTATTCATTCAACCAGTCCTCTATTCATCCATCTATCGTTCCATCCATCCACTCATTCCTCCATCTATCTGTTCCTTTTCCCTCCCTACATTCTTCCCTCCATCCAGCTCTTCATCCATCCATATTTTCTCCTTTCCTCTTTCCCTCTACCTACCCATCAATCCACCTATCCCTCCATCCAGCCTCCTTCTTGCCTCCCTCCCTTAATCCTTTCCTCCATTTCTTTGTCCATACATCATCCATTTGTCTACTTGACCTTCTATCTATTCATCCCTTCCTTTATCCATCCATCATCCATCCATCCACCCATTCCTCCATTCATTTAACAAATGGGTCTTGAAAGTCTTCTGAGTGCCTGGCACTGTACTAGGCACTGGAGTTGCATACATTAAAAATACATGATCACTACTCTCACAGGTGTTATAATCTAGTGGAGAGGAGAGAGAGAAGGAAAAAAATACAACTGGCAACATAATGTAGTGGTTAAGAGTTTGAGCTTCTGAGAGGCATCAAATTCTATCTGTGCTACTACCTGGCTCCAGAAGCAACTTAACGCCTCTACACTCTCATTTGTGAAATGAGAATCCCAATGCCTTCTTTACAGGATAATCAGATGAAATAATATACACAGAGATCAGCACCATGCCTGGAAAAGTTGGGTTCGCCATGCTAACTGTTAGGGAGTGTGATAAGGACTAAAGTAGGTTTCTATACACAGTGCTGTGGGCTTTGCATCTACAGTCTGGAAAAAAAATGATACCAAGAAGCCCATATGGTTACTTTCTGAATACCCTAAATTGAGGATGCCAGTCACTGGAACAAAAAAGCCACTTCTCAAAACAAGAAAACGAATTATTCCTAGACTGTGCTTCTGTTCCCATCATCATTTTCTTGGTGTAATAGGATAGTGGTTAAGACAATAGGCTTTGAAGCCCAACAAACTGGGATTAAAAATCAGTTCTACCACTTACTCCTTGTGTGACTTTGGGCAAGTTATGTACCTGGTCTGAGCCATTAGTTTTTCATCTTTAGAATGGTGATAGTATTACCTTCTGCTCATGGTCATTATGAGGATCAAATAGAAAATGTATATAAAATGCTTAGCAAAATACATGATAAGCATTCAGTAAATGGGCAGCTGTGAATATTAATATTAATCATAGTCACAGTCAGTTGTTTTTAATTATCTTACTTTGATAAAATGAAGAAACTGGACTAGATAATCTCCAATGTTTTTCAGCACTGAAATTCAATGGCCAATGGTCCTGACCAATGGGGAGAAGTGAACAGGGAAGGTAAGGGTTAACCCCTTGCAGAGTCCAGCCTGTTTCCCACAACCCAGAGGGCCTTGTCAGGAGGAAACTGCTGATTCCTGCCTGCTTATGAGCCAAAGGAAAGAGGAAGATGACACCCTTCTCTGCTTCAGCGTCAGTGCAGAGAAACAAGCCTGGGCTAGTAACCAAAGGACAGCACTGGCACTGGGAGAAAGGTGACAGCAGGTAGGGCTAGGACCTCGGAGTGAAGAGCCCCTTGTCCTCCATCCCCTTAGTACCATACCCTTCTGGTGCAGGGGACTGCAATGGAAAGGGCCCATAAAGATCCTTATGGTCCAAAGGACCCAGACCTGGGGACCCAGAGACATTTTGGTGACCTTAAAGAGGATTAAAGATCAATAAGAGAAGCTTTGGTCCTAGAGCTTGATTTTAACATGACTCTGGAATAACACGGGCATTTTAGAACAAGGATTTGAGCTTTGACCTCAGAAAAGAGATGGGGAAGGGGACTACCACTCATTGAATAACACCTCTGTACTAAAGGCTATGCTTAGCTATTTAAATGTTATCTCACTTGCCCCTCACAATGACACTGTAAAGCAAGAATTATTATCCCCATTTTACAGATGGAAAAACAAAGGCTCACAAAGACTAGGCAAATTGCTTAAATCCCCGTAGCTACTAGCAATAAAGTACGGATTTGAATTCAGTTCACCCATAGGACTTCTGAGACCAAGCTTTTTCTGTTTAGCAATGCTGCCTCTAAGGAAAACCCTACACCAAGCTTTTGCCATCAGGTGTTTTGGAGTAACTGGCAATGTACTGAAAAAGGACTTGAGGAGAAAAAGAAATTCCAGCCAGAGCAAACCATTTCCTTTTACAGTTCTGCAGATTCTAGAATCTGGAAGAATGTAGTAAAATCTGTAATTACCACCAAGGCTTTGCTTCTGTCATCATTTCTCCAAAACTAGCTTGGGCTATACCTGTGCCTAGAGTCTGCAATCTTACCAGAAAGTGGGAGAGAAACTTAAGCCATGAAATCAAGGAACTTTCAGAGCTGAAGGGAAGCTTGACCTGGTTCAATCCTTTTACTTTACAGATGAGAAAGACATACTGAATCAGGTTACATGATATATCAGGGTCATACAGCTGGTTAACAGTAGAGAAAGTACTAAAATTTATTTATTTGTTTGGTTTATTTGTTGGAGTTGGAGTCTCACTCTTGTTGCCCAGTCTAGAGTGCAGTGGCACACTCACAGCCACCGCAGTCTCAACCTGTTGGGCTTAGGCAATCCTTCCGCCTCAGCCT
>CAUYQG010054569.1:0-19726 GCA_963574415.1 Tarsius wallacei | reverse complement strand
TGGTGATGGGCTGGGCTGGGCTGGGCTGGGCTGGGCTGGGAAGTGGAAGAGCTTCTTCCCCTGTGGTCCTTCTGTAGTCCTTCTGGCAGGGTGGTCCTACCTCTGCTGGCTGCTTCTCCTCCCAGCAGACCGCCATGTTTGTGGCCACAGCATCTTCTCATAGGTTCAGGTTCTAGTTATTTGTTCTCAAGTCCTTCTCTGTTCCTCCTACAAGGTTGCATTCAACTAGCATGTTCAAGTGCTGTAAGAGGTACAGAGATGGATAATTCAGTTCCTGCCTCAAGAAGCCTGTAAGGGCTATGCGTGGTGGCTCAGCCTGTAATCCCAGCACTTTGGGAGGCTGAGGAGAGAGGACTGCCTGAGACCAGGGATTCAAGATCAGCCTGGGCAACTTAGTGAGATCTCATCTCTATAATAAATCACAAAAACTAGCCGGGCATGGTGACATGTGTCTATAGTTCCAGCTACTTGGAAGGCTGAGGCAGAAGGATCACCTAAGCCCAGCAGGTTGAGGCTGCAGTGGCCATGAGCATGCCACTGTACTCCAGCCTTGGTGACAAGAGTGAGACTCAACTCAAAAAAAAAAGCCTATAAGAATGAAATCTTCCTAGTGAAGCTTATTGACTGGGGCAAGAGACAGGAGCACAGAGACTGTCATGCAAGGCCACCATGGCATGGCCAGTGATGGAGGGTGGGACAGCCTCCCACATGGGAGGGTAGCTAATACTGACTTGTGGAATCTGGGAAGGTGTCCTAGAGGTGATTGCACTGGAGATAGTTATGGGGAAGATTTGGATGAGGATGAAGAGTGCTGCAGGTGTGGGGAACTGCCTGAGAGAGGCATGGAAGGAAGAAGGCGTGGGGAGGGGTGGAGAGGCTTGCTGGCCAGCGCAGAGGGAACATGGGTTGAGTGTCTGATGATGGGACTCAAGGCCAAGCCAGTGTTGGTGCTGCAGGTTAACACTGGCTTGAGAATAGCGAGTGTCCACGAAGGGCCCCTGGCTAATGCCCGCTCTCTTCTGTTGCAGAGGCCATGCCATTGAAACACTATCTCCTCCTGCTGCTGGGCTGCCAAGCCTGGGGCGTAGGGTTGGCCTACTATGGCTGCCCTAACGAGTGCACCTGCTCCAGGGCCGCCCAGGTGGAGTGCACGGGGGCACGCATCATGGCAGTGCCCACCCCCCTGCCCTGGAATGCCATGAGCCTACAGATCCTCAACACACACATTACCGAACTCAGCGAGTCCCCGTTCCTCAACAACTCGGCCCTCATCGCCCTGAGGATTGAGAAGAACGATCTGTCGCACATCGTGCCCGGCACCTTCCGCCACCTGGGCTCGCTGCGCTACCTCAGTCTCGCCAACAACAAGCTCCAGGTTCTGCCCATCGGCCTTTTCCAGGGCCTGGACAATCTTGAGTCGCTTCTTCTGTCCAGCAACCAGCTGGTGCAGATCCAGCCCGCTCACTTCTCCCCGTGCGGCAACCTCAGGGAACTGCAGTTGCATGGAAACCACCTGGAGTACATCCCGGACGGCGTCTTCGACCACCTGGTGGGCCTCACCAAGCTCAACCTGGGCAAGAACAGCCTCACCCACATCTCCCCCCGAGTCTTCCAGCACCTGGGCAACCTCCAGGTCCTCCGGCTGTATGAGAACAAGCTCACGGATATCCCCATGGGCGCTTTCGACGGGCTGGGCAACCTCCAGGAACTGGCCCTGCAGCAGAACCAGATCGGCATGCTGTCCCCTGGCCTCTTCCACAACAACCGGAACCTCCAGAGACTCTACTTGTCCAACAACCGCATCTCCCAGCTGCCGCCCGGCATCTTCCTGCAGCTGCCCCAGCTCAACCGCCTCACCCTCTTTGGGAACTCCCTGAAGGAGCTCTCTCCGGGGGTCTTCGGGCCCATGCCCGAACTGCGGGAGCTGTGGCTCTACGACAACCACATCACATCTCTCCCTGACAACGTTTTCATCAACCTCCGGCTGTTGCAGGTCCTCATCCTGAGCCGCAATCAGATCAGCCTCATCTCGCCGGGCGCCTTCAACGGGCTCACGGAGCTTCGAGAGCTGTCGCTCCACACCAATGCGCTGCAGGACCTGGACGGGCACGTCTTCCACGCGTTGACCAACCTGCAGAACATCTCCCTGCAGAACAACCGCCTCCGACAGCTCCCCGGGAATATCTTCGCACACGTCAATGGCCTCACGACCATCCAGCTGCAGAACAACCAGCTGGAGAACCTGCCCATGGGCATCTTTGATCACCTGGGGAGCCTGTGTGAGCTGCGACTCCATGATAACCCTTGGCGGTGTGACACGGACATCCTTCCGCTCCACAACTGGCTCCTGCTCAATCAGCCCAGGGTGGGGACAAACACCCTGCCAGTGTGTTTCAGCCCGACCAGTTTCCGAGGCCAGTCCCTCACTATCATCAATATCAACACTGTTGTTCCCAGCATCCAAATTCCCGAGGTGCCTAGCTACCCAGAAACGCCGTGGTACCCAGAAACACCCAGTTACCCTGACACCACATCCATCTCTTCTACCACTGAGTTGACCAGCTCTGTGAATGACTACACTGATCTGACCACCATCGGGGTCACTGATGACCGCAGTGTCTGGGGTATGACACAGGCCCAGAGCGGGCTGGCCATTGCCGCCATTGTAATTGGCATCATTGCCCTGGCCTGCTCCCTAGCTGCCTGCATCTGCTGTTGCTGCTGCAAGAAGAGGAATCAAGCAGTCCTGATGCAGATGAAGGCACCCAATGAGTGCTAAAGAGGCAGGTGGAGCAGGGCTGGGCGTGATGGGACTGGAGGATCTGGGAATTTCATCTTTCTGCCTTCACCTCTGGGTCTACAGGGCTAACCCCAATTGTGCTTTCTGGGCCCTGGAGAAAGATGCCCACATTTTCCTGACCTGCCTGGCTCTCCTGTAGAGAAGCAGGTCTTGTAGGACTTTCCACCAGGAAGATTCAATGGCACAGCAAAGACCCTAGGGATGTGAATTTCCGATTCACATCCCGGAGTTTCCTTCAAGAGGCTCCTCCTCCACATCCCACCACCGCTCTTCCTAGGAACAACCTCCTGGCACCCAGGCCCTCTTCTGGCCTCTGGAGACTCAATCATTACAAAGCCTGCTCACTGTGTGAAAATAGTTCTCCACTGAGATAGCCCCTCTCCCCAAGTATTATGGAAGTTGACTTTTCTTCTTTTGCTCTCCTCGTTTATGCCAGGCTTGACCCCATTCCCTCCCAGTGAAAGTTCTCCCCTTGAGTTTCTGCTCCTGAAGGCAGGGTGAGTTCTCTCTTCAAAGAGGATTCCAAACCATTGCTTCTTAAGCACTACTGAGCACTGTGACTTTGCAGATGGTGTGTAACAGAGGAGGAAAAAGCACACAGCACCTTGAGATAGAGACGCCATCAGCATCTCCTCTGGGGACTTCTACCAGGAAAAGAAAGAAAGGCACCAGCACAACACCATTTAGAAGATACTTTCAAACTGCAGACTTTGCTTTCAAAAATTTAGGCATTTAAAGAATAAAGTCATGTAGAATTTCAGACTTCTAAAAACACTAAAATCAGCTTTTTGTTATTGGATGGAAAAAGAAATCTGGTGCCTGGACGTCCTGTGTTCACCCTGAGGGTTTTCTTTTTCACGTCTTTCATTGAGGTATGCATGCATAAAAGTGGGAACACGTGAGAGTGTGCAGCTTGATGAATTTTCACAAGATGAACACACCTGAGTAATCAGAATCTCACCAGTAGTCCTGCACTGGGCTTCTCCTGGAGAAGACTGGGGCTTCTGGGATGGCGTGGACTTCCCTGGGACCTGGCTCCTGTGAGCCAGGCGAACCCCTCACTGTTCCCCACAGCCAGCCTGTGCAAATGCCCAGCTGCCAGTGGTGGAGGAGAAAATTTGGGTATGGACAGGATGGGAGACCTTAGCCTGGACAGGAACGTTGTATTAAACCCTGAGACCTGGAGACCCAGGGCATCCAGGCTAGCCAGGTCAGAAGCATCCTGATGACAGAGGCCCATGCAACCACACCCCCTTCCCTGCCAACGAGCTGTCTGGTGCTCATTGGACACCCCTCTGCTTGGGCCCTTTTATGGGCATGATATGCCTGGATCTGGCTTTAATTTTCATTCTTCATTTGGGGGAAGTAAAATAGCTCAGAGATGAGATCCTTTCGTTGAAAGCCAAGGGTAACAGAATCCAGCAGTCTCTCTAATGTTGTGGTAAAATCCTCCATCAACATTACAGTTCACTAGCAGCTAAACTTCAAAATTTTCACCTAAAGCAGGCAACATTAGGGTCGGGTCACATGGGCCTGAGGACTCTCTGGGGTTCCTCCTGCCTGTGGTCTGATTGTAAGGGTTGAGTAGTTTGCCCCAGGGTTCTCCTCCTTGACTCACAGTCACTTGAGTACCTGCTTTTGTTGTCCTTCCTGATTCACACACTATGAAAGAAACTGTGCTCATGATGTCTTTCTCTGGATAACTGGTCTACCAGTCTAGAAGTAAAAACAGCGAAATAGAGAATTTTAGGTCTCCACCAAGAAAGAGCTTCAGCTGACTCTATGGGAATTTAGAAACCCACCACCAGTCCTGATTGACTCTTATTAGTTCCCTCTGCTCACAAGACAAATATGAAACCTCCCAGGGCCTAGGCAGCATGTTGCTGACAAATTTCCCCTTAAGTCCCCGTACAAAAGGGGCCCAGGAAGGGATGTTTGTAGACCCTAGTGTACTTTGTAGTTTTCTACTCTCTGTCCCAGAAAATCTGGGAGAGATGGGGCCTGTCGAAGTCAAGAGACACAATCTCAGCCAGGCTCAGTGGCTCAGCCTGTAATCCCGCACCTTGGGAGGCCGAGGTGAGTGGATTGCCTGAGCCCGCGGGTTCGAGACCCGCCTGGGCAACTTGGTGAGACCTAATCTCTACAATAAATAAAAAAAATTAGCTGGGCGTGGTAGCACGCCTGTAATTCCAGCAACTTGGAAAGCTGAGGCGGAAGGATCACCAGAGCCCAGGTCGAGGCTGCAGTGGCTGGGAGCGGTCACTGCACTCCAGTCTGGGCGACAGAGTGAGACTCCAACTCAAAAAAAAAAAAAAAGAGAGACATGATCTCCTCCAGGAAATCTGGATCTCCAAGTTGTTTCCAAAACATCTGAAGCAACTAGAGGACCTGTACTAAGACTTGCCAGGGCCCAAAGGGAAATGAGTCCCGAACTTGGTGTCTAAACATCATTCCACTGATGGTGGCTGCCATATTGGTCCTGGGGCCAAAAGGGGCAGCTGGGCTTGCCCTCCTCCAGACAGGAGGCATGGTTGGTCCCACATTCATCATTTCCCCAGATGTCCTGCATTCCTTGTGAGTTGGTGCCAGCATCTCTTTGTAGGCACAGATGGACCAGGGCTGGAAGGGGTAAGAATCCTCCTCGCCCAGTGGATCCTGCCCATCTTAACCCAGAATTCCTGGATATTTCTCACATAAGCATGACATTGGCTGGCTAGTGTCAAAGTCTGGTCTGAGGGCCGCTGTCCTCAGATGACACCAACCAGGAGCACTCTAGCAAGGGGTAGGGGCCCCTTTATGTGAACCTTCGAGCTTGCCTCTTCCTTGTCTTCCCTCAGCAGGCCCTGCAAGCTCCCTGTCTCATGCTGTCTAGCCAGTGAGCTACCAGAAAATTTGGGTGCAGTCTCTTTTTCCACAGGACAGTGCATTTACTCTATTTTGGGGTCTGGCATTAGCCACTTGGTCCCAAAAGCTAATGGGTACAGAGTTCAGTTCACTTCCCACTCCTCTGTTGGCTGGCTCCTTGCCAGTTCCACACCCCTCTGGAATGGGAGCGTGAAGTCCATATTGGAGAAAAGATAACACAAGCCAGTTAGAACCACTGTTCTTTACAAGTGCTTCTTGTGCATGACACTCTTCAGAGCACTAGACACGGCTCTTTTGAATCCTCACAGCATCCCTGTGAGTCCTAGCGCCCTTGTGGTCGGGTATAGAACCACTTGTTCTTCCACACATCGTGCAATAGGCTGTGGGTTCTACTTCTCTCTTCAAATTTTGTCCAGGACCTCATGGCCCGTCTTGGGCTTTCATCATTAAGCCAAAGAAAATAGGAGTCACTCTCCTCCTGCTCCCTATAGTCTTGCCATTGGAACCTCACTTGTACTGTGTGGGTCAGAAGCTTTGTAACTCCAACAAATGGTTAAATGTGTCCATCCATTAAAGAAAACTCAGCCCCTCTCATGGGAATTGTGGGACTGTGTGTATATTGTTCCTCCCCTTTAGAATTTAGAGATACCGGCCGGGCTCGGTGGCTCATCCTGTAATCCCAGCACTTTGGGAGGCCAAGGTGATTGGATTGCCTGAGCCTGTGGGTTCAAGACCAGCCCGGGCAACTTGACGAGCCCTCATCTCTACAATAAATCAAAAATTAGTCGGGTGTGATAACATATGCCTATAGTTCCAGCTACTTGGAAAACTGAGACAGACGAATTGCTGGAGTCCAGCAGGTCAACACTGGGGTGACCGTGAGTGTGCCACTGTACTCCAGCGTGGGTGACAGAGTGAGACCCCAACTCAAAAAAAGAAAAAAGAAAAAGAATTTAGAGATACCACAAAATTCTTATAACTTTTCATGGGCAACAACACAAATTCCACAGCCTTTCAGATGTCAGCGTAGAGCTGTTTCAGGAATGGACTTTCAAACTCAGAAACAACAGACAGCCAGAGATCACTTGGGATCTGGAGTCACCAGACTTTGGCTGTCTCCTGGCCTTTAGCTAGAAACCCCTCAGAACTTCAGCCCCCAGATCCCACAGTCAGAACTGAAACCAGGTTGCTGGGGAAGGTGGCGGTGGTCCTGGGAAGAAAGTCACAGCTAACCGGGCTTGGTGGCTCAGCCTGTAATCCCGTGCCTTTGGGAGGCTTAGGTGAGTGGATTGCCTGAGCCTGTGGGTTCAAGACCTGCCCAGGCAACTTGGCGAGACCTCATCTCTACAATCAATCACAAATTAGCCGGGCGTGGTTGCGTGCGCCTGTAGTTCCAGCTACTTGGAAGGCTGAGACGGAAGGATCGCCGGAGCCCAGCAGGTCGAGGCTGCGGTGGCCAGGAGCAGCCACTGCACTCCAGTCTGGGCGACTGAGTGAGACTCCAACTCAAAAATAAAAAATAAAAATAAAAATCACAGCTATGGTTCCAAGAGGGTAGACCGGCAGGCCACTTCTGGGTGAAGCTCCTTCTGGTGCCAGGTTTCTTCTTCTCCTGAGGAGAGCTTGTTCTCACTACCCCGTTGCCTTCACGCTGCCTTCACAAGCAAGTTTGCTTTGCTTAGAGAATCACTGCGAATAGTCCCTGGTGCTTGACCATGCATTTAGAGATCTCTAGGCCCCCAGGATTTTGTAGAGCATGAGCCCTGGAGGGCGGGGGTGGGGGGTGTTTTCTGCTGGATGCTGCTTATACTAAATTTGGTGTACAGATTCAACAATAAATGGTATATACAGGCCACGTGAGCTCTCTGTGGATGTCTTGGGTAGGGGATCACACACCTGTGGATTAGGCTTTTGCCACGTTTATGCAAGGCTGATCGAAAGTAGGTTCTGGGCTGAGAATAGGCCTTTGGAAAGTGAATGGGGACAAAAAAGAAAAAGAACAAATGATATTGGATGGTTGCAGTGGCTTATGCCTGTAATCTCAACACTTCGGGAGACTGAAGCGGAAGGATCGCTTGAGGCCAGGGGTTTGAGACCAGCCTGCACCACATAGTGAGACCTTGAGACCTCCATCTCTACAAAAAGAATTTATTTATTTATTTGTTTGTTTGTTTGTTTTGAGTTGGAGTCTCAACATGTGCCACCACGCCCGGCTAATTTTTTGACTTATTGTTGAGATGAGGTCTCTCCAAGTTGCCCAGGCTGGTCTTGAACCCAAGGGCTCAGGCAATCTTCTCACCTCAGCCTCCCAAAGTGCTGGGATTATAGGTGTGAGCCACCGCTTCCAGCTTACAAAAAGAATTTTAAAAAATAAGTTGGGTGTGGTGGTGTTTACCTTTAGTCCCAGCCACTCAGGAGGCTGAGGTGGGAGGTTCACTTGAGACCAGGAGTTCAAAGCTGCAGTGAGCTATGATTAAGCAACTGCACTCTAGCCTGGGTGACAGAGTGATGCCTTGTCTCTAAAAAAAATAATAAATTTTAAAAATGATATCTGTAGGCCACTGTGATGAGAAGAACCTTAAAAATAGGTTCAACTCATTTTATAGGTGACGAAAGTGAGCTCAAGATAGGAAACTGATTTCCTAGTCACCCAGTAAACTAATGCCTGAGCAACCAAGGCCTTTAGGCTCCCAGGCTGGAGTTTCTTTTATGGCACCAGGAAGGCATTGACATTCATTCAGCATTCACTCAACACACACAAGCACATGTACGGGCAGGTGGTAGGACTACCCTGCACACCTCTGGACTGTCAGTACTCAGCACTAAACTCAGGCAGCCATAGACTCCCCGAAGACACTATCTGAATGAGGGTGACTCACTTCAAGTATCTAGGGGTCCCCTGGACTCTTCCAGGTCCAGTCCCTGTGTTCTAGGGGCTGCCACAGCTGCTGGTGCAGGTCCTACTGTTCCTTTTTTCTGCTCTTATGCCCAGGAAACGGGCTTCAAACCCTATTGGCTTGGACTCTCTCAGTTCTGTTGAGCCCTTCTGCTAGGGGGAAGCATGTCTCAGCAGGCTGGGCCAGGACAGGGGTCAATAAGGTTCATGTATTCCAGAGCTGGGCCCCTTTCATCATGGGGGTGGGGCCTGGATGCCCTTAGTCCACTCAGACACTTTTCTGGAATTTTGGATAATGGGAAAGGGATTAGAATCTTCATCTCTTCTCTTGGAAGATCACTGGACTTCTTAATGCAAATCTCCTTTCACAAATGTCTAGTGTCTTTCCAACTGCACATATCTGACACTGGATTTCTCTCTCATATACACACACACACACACAACCTCCCCAGGACTTCTGCCATACTCATTTCACAGATGATAATATAGAGACCTGCGGTTTCTATATTATCATCATTAGATAACTTGTCTCAGGACTGGCTAGTTGGTGGAAGAGACAGAATTCAAAGCTGGATCCTTCTAATGCCAACTTCCTTCTGTTCACCATGCCACGTTGAGCAAAGGACAAGTTGTGCTGCTGGAGGTGGGTGTCAATGCCTTGAGAACCTGTCCCAAGCCCAGGGAAGTGTCGGGCAGTTTTCACGTGTTGGGCTTTTGAGTTCTCCTACCCAAGCCAATCCTCCAAGCCACCATCTTGCCCTTGCTAGCCTGGGTGCCACCGAGGGTGGGCTGGGCACACTTTGTTCACAGTCTCTCTCTTCCTCAGAGGCTCTTGCTCTCCTCTGCAAAGTGTGGGTTTCTAACACATTTCCCTGGGAAAATGCTTCCTTGCTATACTCTGGCAGACCTTTGCGATTTGGCTGATGCAATCATGTGCAAAAGAAATGCTCCTTTGTACTCACATAATAGTGAGACAAATAATACCATGCAACAAGTTAAAAAGCCACCAGACTACCTTGAGTGGTAAACTTCTGGCATTGAAATGATCTTAGATTGCTTGTCTAGGTCATTACCTCACCCCGCACTGCTTAAAACATACACCCACTCATTCACACTCATCACACACCCTTATACACACTCACACCCACACTTATACGCATCTTTACACCACACCCATTCACATCCCCCATTGACACCCACACTCCCTCATATACTCACAACATACCACACACACCCTCATTTCACTCACAAACACACATACTTGCCATACGCACCATTCACACACTCTCACTACACACACACCATTCACATACATTCCCACTCACACATCACTCACCATATACCATAACTCATACACTCACTGTACACACCATGCATTCACACACTGTTATCACACACCCACACCAACTTATACACACATACACACACCACATACTCACACACTCATCACATACGCCATACACACACACACACACACACACACACACACTAACCACCCACACTCTTCACCCTGCCCTGTAATCCTGATTACCTCCAGAGACAGGAAAATCACTACTTCCCAAAGCAACTTCTTTCATCCTTGGATAGGATAGCCCTGAGTGTGAAAGTGCTCCTCTCCATACTGAGCCAAAATTATTCACCTCCCTATAACTAAACTTCCTTCCTTCCTTCCTTCCTTCCTTCCTTCTTTCCTCCTTTTTTTGAGTCAGGGTCTCACTCTGTCATCCAGGCTAGAATGCAGTGGCACACTCAGGCTACTGCAGCCTTGACCTGCTGGGTTCTGGCGACCCTTCCACCTCAGCCTTTCAGCTAGCTGGAACTACAGGCTTGCGCCACCACACCTGGCTAATTTTTTGATTCATTGTAGAGGTGACATCTTGCTAAGTTGTGCAGGTTGATCTCAAACCCCTAGGCTCAGGCAATACTCTTGCCTTCATCTATCAACGTGCTAGAATTACAAGCAGAATGCTAGCACCTGGCTCAGGGCTGGGCACCGAGAAGGTGCCCAGGCCTCGTGTGCTGAAATTAAAAGGAATGTATTTGACCCCACCTCCCTGGCCTTACCCTTGGTCCTGCTTAGCGGAAGGAGAAGCACTTTGGCTCTGTCAGTGCCACAGCCTGGGATCAAATTCTGACACCACTACCTGGCACCTGGCACCTCCCCATAACTTTTTTTTTTACTCCTTATTTTAGAACTTTAATGGAATCATGTTAAGAAATGAGAAATACATGTTTCATAGTCATTGGACTATTGATTATCACTTAGTCATAGTATATTAATCCACTACTCATTTCTTTCTCTATACTAGTACAAGATAGCAAATTAGGAAATGCCAAATTAATATTTATTTAAGTGGAGAATCAATTTGACAACAAAGCTTTCTTTATCTTAATATTAGGAACAGGTAATCAGCATGTCATTATCGCTTCTATAACTTTTTACCCTTTTAAGTCAGAAAGCGTTTAGAAAGTGAGTTCATTAAACAAACAAGCAAAACGATGAATCTACAACCCTCCTAGAATTTCTCCCAGTGCTGAGAGCCCAGCGGGGCCTGTGGCCAGCTGCAGCTGAGGTCGGGTTCCCAGTCCCTCTGTCCACAAGGGGGAGGGGCTATGAGCATGGACCCAGGTCCCAATCCTCACCAGCCAAGCAGCCTGTTGGGGACTTTCTAGGGCTTGGTGGGTGCCCTTGGGGGGCTAAAGTTGCCATGCCTGTGACCTCAGTGGGATTTTAGCTCCAACAGGGATCTGTATGTGGGAGTAGTTCAGGGTCATTTTGTAATCTTCAGAGGCCTTGCCCAGACTCTCTTGTGTGACCGTGGTGACATTCCGGGACGCTCAGGCCACGTGAGGGGAGGAACCACGGCCTGGAACTTTGATCGGCGTTGGGGCTAGATTCAGCCGATCACAGGCCACACCAGCCTCCACTCAGCTCCTGAGGAAGACGGGGCAGCCCAGCCCCACCCGCTCAGCCCTCAAGGTAGGCCTCCTGGGGTCACTACAGGGCTCCTGGGTCTGTGGGGATGTGGGTGGAGGTGGAGCAGAAGAAGGGCTTGCCACTCTTTTCAGATTTCAGAGAATTCCCTGGCTCCTGGCTGGCTGCAGCTCCTGGGTCCCCCTCCCCTGGGAGGAGAAGCCCCCAAGGTACTGGGGTGGTACTGGAAGAAGTAGGCAGAAGGTCGGGCAGGGAAGCTGTGAGATGAAGATGGCCTGGTCCCTTCCCTCAGGGAGCTCAGAGTGACTGGGGGAGTAAATGGGTGACCAGATGCCCAGATTTGCCTGGTTCTTTTCAGTTTATACTTGCCATCCTCTAAATAATAATTATAATAATAATAATAATAGAGAGGGTCTTGCTATGTTGCTCAGGTTGGTCTTCAATTTCTGGCCTCAGACAATCCTCTCACCTTGGCTTCCTGAGCCAGGTGCTGGCATGCAAATCCAGGTGCAGAGACACTGCAGCAGGACCCCGGCCCCAGGTCTCAGTTAAGTGGGTACAGCCACCTAGAATACAGAGCAGAAGGACCCAAGCATTCAACAGAGGACAGGAGGAACCTGAGAATCCAAAAAAGGGGCAGTCAAGGAAGGCTTCACAGGGGAGGTGTGCCTCGTACTGGTCTGGGAGAGTGGGTAGAATCAAGAGAGGCAGTGATAGGGTAAGGTGGGCACAGGTATCCTAAAGTGAAGGACTGCGGAGGCCAAGGCCCAGAGGTGAGGCTACGGGGGCGAGTTGGACAGTGTCCTGTCTTAGCCTCCCCTTAGTTCAAGATGTCAGCTGTCTCCTCTCCCAGAACGCTCACGCAGCTGACAGACATGCTCCTCTGAGTCTTTGTAACATCACTGCCAAGAAGGGAAGAAATCAAGTCAGCCCTTATTATGTGCTTGGAACAGTGCTTCCTGTTTTACTCAACTACCTCGATATTTATAATAAAAGAGCTTTCAACCTTATTACAGAAGTAATACAAGCTTCTCATGTTAAAATGTAGAACAGGCCGAGCTCAGTGGCTCAGCCTGTAATCCCAGCACTTTGGGAGGCCAAGGTGAGTGGATTGCCTGAGCCCATGAATTCGAGACCAGCCCAGGCAACTTGGCAAGAGCTCGTCTCTACAATAAATCAAAAATTAGCCGGGTGTGGTAGTGCGCGCCTGTAGTTCCAGCTACTTGGAAGGCTGAGGAGGAAGGATCATCTGAGCCCAGCAGGTCAAAGTTGCTGGCAGTAAGCATATCACTGCACTACAGCCTGGGTGATAGAGTGAGACTCCAACTCAAATAAATAAATAAATAAATAAATAAGCAAATAAATAAATGAATGAATGGATGTAGAACATACATTTTTTTTTTTTTTGATTTGGAGACTCACTCTGTCGCCCAGGCTGGAGTGCAGTGGCAGGCTCCCGGCCACCGCCGCCGCGACCTCCTGGGCGCTCGCACGCCTCCCACCTCAGCCTTCCAAGGAGCCGGAACTACAGGTGCGCGCTACCACACCTGGCTAATTTTTGATTTATTGTAGAGATGAGGTCTCTCCAAGTTGCCCGGGTGGGTCTCAAACCCGTGGACTCAGGCAATCCACTCACCTCGGCCTCCCAAAGTGCTAGGATTACAGGCTAAGCCACTGAGCCCGGCCAGAACATACATTTTTAAGCAGAAGGAAAAAATTAAAATCATCCATAATTCTACTTTTCAGAGATAACCACTGTAAATATTTTTATATAATTTTAAACTATGTTTTCTATATACAAATACATCTTAAAAATGGAAATGTAGAAGTTTGAGATGACTGAACATATTTCGTTTATGATATTAAGATCATCTTGTCAATAAATACACATTCGCAATATGATTTTAAGGACAGCAGAGAGGATTTCCATGCCATCCATGTAGCATAATTCATTTATCTGGCCCCTCCTGCTGGACATTTCAGATGTATCTATTTTTTGCCCTGGTCCAATGCCTGTTAGCTCATTTAAGGCCCTAACAATGCTACAATTTAGGTACTGTGATGATTATTGCTATCACGATTGTTCTCAACGTAGAGATGCAGAAGCTGAAACTCTGAGTGGTGGCCTCACACTCTGGGCCACAAGTAGGCAGCAGGCAGGTAGGCTGGCCTGGGCAGGAACAGAGGCTGGAATCAGCCCAGACTTGACTTATCTTGCTGGGTTGAGAGGAGAGAACGTGTCTGAGGAGCAGTGAGTCTTCCCAGGGGGACCAGATGAGGCAGCCAGGGGCTCCAGACAAGTCTCGGAAGCCCCTCTCTGTGCTTCCAGCTGAGCTGGGACCCAGAGCCCAGAGCCCAGAGCCCAAGTGGCGAGGAGGATACCAATGTAATCAGTGTCAAGCAGCAGCTCTCTGGGCGTCTGGGTCCAGGGCTCCCATCCCTCTCCGGAAAGAGTCAGGTTTAGCTCTGTGGTGGATGACAGACAGGCTTGAGGCCTGCACAGAAATGTACCAACCCAAGGAAGGAGCTCATTTGCACCACTCCTCCCCTTGAAAAAACCAAACTTCCTTGGCATGCTGAAAGTGTGGGATAATTTTGTGGGCATTTGCTGGTCTTATTCCCAGATGAAAAGCAGGAAGCTTCTGGCTGCTGTCCCACTGTGGTCCTTTGGTGCCAGCCTCTACAGCTTCCAGGCAGGGGCACTTCCATCTCCAGGGCTCCCCAGTGACCTGCTCTCTTGAGGGTGGACTGGGGAAGTGGTCCAAGTCCAGGGTGTCCTGGCCAGAGCCCTCGGAATCTGCACTCCCTAAACCAAGGGCCAAATAATTACACTTTCCCTTGGCTGGGGAGGAAAGAGCTAGAAACAAATGCTGTAGAGAGGCATCCCATTGGCTACGGTGGGGCGGATTTTCTATAGCTAACCTCTGTGAGATTCCAGAACAGAGCTGGGGCCGGGCTGAACGCAGAATGATCAAGGTCACTCATTCGCCAAGTGCTCAGGGTGTGCTAGGCCCTGGGCTTGGAGCTCCCTCTCATTTTCTCACTCTGTCCTCACAATAGCCCCGTAGGCGAGGTGGTGTTGTTCTCAGTTTTGAGCATGAGGACAGTAAAGTGCAGTGAGGTTAAGTCGTTTCGTGAAAGCCACAGAGCTAATTGGGGGTGGGGGCAGGATTTGAACTCAGACTGCCACACAGGAGACACATGCGATGCGTCTAGCCTGGGAGTGGATCACTGGGAAGTTATCAGTGTTCTGCAGCCTCATTATGAGTATTGTACCCTGCCTCCCCGACCCTGTCCTGATAGACTGGGCAAGGGGAGTCTTGCCCTGAACTTTAGAGGCCCTGCTCTGGCCTCCCTTCCCCCATGACACCCCTTACAAGGGCACAGGGGTCCATCTTTCTAGGGGACCAAACCACAGCAGTACACACCCTTAAGCCTGTGGGATGACCAGGGGCAGCTGTGGGTGGGATCTCTACTCAGTAAAGGAGAGTTTTTTTTTTTTTTTTTTTTTTTTTGAGGTGGAGTCTCACTCCAGCCCAGGCTGGAGTGCAGTGGCACACTCATGGCCAACCCAGCGTCAACCTGCTGGGCTCTGGCAAATCCTTCCGCCTGAGCCTTCCAAGTAGCCAGAACTACAGGCGCGCGCTACCACGCCTGGCTAATTTATTTATTTATTGTAGAGATGAGGTCTCAACAAGTTGCCCAGGCTGGTCTCGAATCCGCGGGCTTAGGCAATCCACTCGCCTCAGTCTTACAAAGTGCTGGGATTGCAGGCTGAGCCACCAAGCCCAGCCCCAAGCCAGCAGTTCTTATGGGCAGAGTCCTCCTCACCACCTCCCAGAGCTGGCTTTAGTTAGCATCTCTGCCTCCATCACAGGAACCTGAAGGGAGGCGTGCATTTTCTCGGGTGATTTCTCCAGTGATTCGGCAGATAATTCCTGGGAAAACCGAGAGTCACTGTGTCTGAATGGAAGGAGAGTCAAGGGCGCTTTTGCAAGCACTGGCTTTCCAGGAGACCTTGAACTCTCCGGGACCTTCAGCGGGAAGCGGAATCTTGAGATGGAGGAGGCACCAGCAGAGGGCAGCAGAGAGGCGGCCAGCAATGCGTGCTAGGGGCCCAGATTCCACATCCCTGATCTGGTTGTAAACTCTTAACGGGAGAGGAGAGCTGAGAAAATTAAGACTATGTTGTGAGAGAGTTTTCTTTCTTTTTTAAAATTTTGGTAAATTCAAATGTATCCTATCTAAATAGTATACATTTTGTTCTTTCTTTTTGCATTGGCCTTTCACTCTGTCAGCCAGGCTGGAGTGCCCTGGCATGATCAACGGCTCACCACGGCTTTGACCTCCTGGGCTCAGGTGATCATCCTGGCCCAGCCTCCTGAGTAGCTGGGACTACAGGTGTGCACCACCATGCTCAAGTAATTTTTTTGATTTTTTTGTAGAAATGAGGTCTCACTAAGTTGCCTGGGCTGGTCTCAAGCTCCTGGGTTCAAGCAATCCTCTCGCCTCAGCCTCCCAAACTGCTGGGGTTACAGGTGTGAGCGATTGCCCCCAGCCATTTTGATCTTTTCTGAATAACCTTTTCTATAATGATGGTGGTTTGCATCCTCTAACAATGGTTAATGTAAGTTCCAACTACTTGGAAGGCTGAGGCAGAAGGATAGCCTGAGCCCAGCAGGTCGAGGCTGCAGTGGCCGTGAGTGTGACACAGCACTCCAGCCTGGGTGACAAAGAGTGAGACTCTAATTTTTAAAAAATGGTTAATGTAGTTTGTTAATTACTCACTCTATGTCAGACTCTGATTTGTTAGCTGTATTTACTCATTTAACCCTCACAATTCCCCTTACATGGTGGGCACTATTATTATCCCCATTTTACAGATAAGGAAATTGAAGCACAGATAGATTAAGGAACATGTCTAAGATCACATAGCTATAAAGTGATGGACCTGGGATTCGAATTCGTGAAAGCCACGTAAAAAAGTGATGTGAGTGGTTAACAGTCGTGGCCTGGAGATCGAACACCCTCTAAGGGGCAGGGGCTACTAAGTCCCAGCTGGTCTTGCCATGTGCCCCCAGATCATCCTGAAATCTGGACTTTTAATGTAGCATTTCCCAATTCTCATATGTTGGCTACTGATCTGTATATTAAAATGATCACTGAGGAATAAGCAAAACACACTTGTAAGTCGCATCACCAATTTGCGATCTGTGGGTAGACGCTGGCAGTTTTAAAGATTTATATTTAGCAAATTAAAAACTTGGTCTCCCTCCTTTATTCAAAAAATATCTGCTGTCCTGTAGAGTCCCCGAGTCTGGACCCCTTAGTCCACGCAACATTGGACCGTTCCCTGGGTTCCCTGGTGGTGGTAGCAGAGGTGGGCACAGGGAGGCATTTGGGATCTGGGCAGCAGTGCTGAAGAGCCTGTCTTGTCCCTGCGACCACCCTCGCCCTCAGCAGGCTGGCAGAGTGCAGATGCCAGGACCTCCTCATCACCAGGATCGAACCAGGGCTGGGATCGGAAACTCAGGAGGAGTTAGAGCTCAGACATTTCAGCTCAGGAGCTCTCTGTCCATTTCCTACAGATTTTCCTGCAATTCCACCATGCCCACAGTCTCCTTGTACACCTCTCATCCACGCCTGCTGGTCTCCCTTCCATTGCCCTCTCCCATCTGGAAATAAAGTCCAAAAGACCTGGGTCTTGGTCCTGGCACTGCCACTCGCTTACAGGATGCCTGGGGACAGAACTCACAACACCTTAGCTGCCGGGATGAAAACTCTGGCCCTACCCATCTCTCAAGGCTGCTGGGAGGTGGCATGCAAACAAGCTACTAAAAAATACAAGCTCTTGCCCACACGGTGGCCTCGCTGATGAGGCTAATCCTCATTCGCAGCTGTCCCAGTCTTTGGGCTTGCTGTCTGGTGCTCTGGTCACTGGCCACGCTGCCCTTGATAAAGGTGCCCTTCCTGTTTTCTCTCCCTCCTCAAATCTAGAAGATGCTCCCTAGCGCCTGGCTGCGCTGGGCCTCTCTCCTGCTCCTGGCTAGGCCTGGCCAGCCCTGCCCTGTGGGCTGTGATTGCTTCATCCGGGAGGTGTTCTGCTCGGATGAGGAGATGGCCGCCATCCCGTCAGACATCCCGCCGCACGCCACAGACATCGTCTTTGTGGAGACCTCGTTCACCACAGTGGAAACCAGGGCCTTCCGTGGCAGCCCCAACCTGACCAAGGTGGTCTTCCTCAACACCCAGCTCTGCCACTTTGGGCCGGATGCCTTCGGGGGGCTGCCCGGGCTGGAGGATCTGGAGATCACAGGCAGCAGCTTCGCCAACCTCAGCGCCGACGTCTTCTCCAACCTCACGTCGCTGGGCAAGCTCACCCTCAACTTCAACATGCTGGAGGCGCTGCCCGAGGGCCTCTTCCGCCACATGGATGCCCTGGAGTCCCTGCAGCTGCAGGGCAACCGGCTCCAGACCCTGCCCGGGAGGCTCTTCCAGCCTCTGACGCATCTGAAGACCCTCAACCTGGCCCAGAACCTCCTGGCCTGGCTCCCCGAGGACCTGTTCCACCCGCTCGCAGGCCTGCAGACCCTGAGGCTGAGCAACAACGCACTCTCCAGCCTGCCCCGGGGTGTGTTCAGCAGCCTGGGCGGCCTAAAGGAGCTCTTCCTGGATGGCAACGCCCTCTCCAAGCTGCCCCCCACCGTGTTCTCGCAGCTTCTCCGCCTGGAGAGACTGTGGCTGCAGCACAATGCCCTCGTGCACCTGCCGCGGCCCATCTTCTCCTCCCTGGGCTGCCTGGCCTTCCTCAGTCTGCAGGGGAACAGGCTGCAGGAACTGCCAGCTGGCCTCTTTGCCCACACCCCGGGCCTGGCCGGACTGTCCCTGTCCCATAACCGGCTAGAGACGGTCGCCGAGGGCACCTTTGCCCACCTGTCCAACCTGAGCTCCCTCACGCTGTCACACAACACCATCGCCCACCTCCCCGCCGACGTCTTCAGGGGCCTCGGGGAGCTGGTCACGCTCTACCTGGGCAGCAACAACCTGACAGCCTTGCACCCCACCCTCTTCCAGAACCTGTCCAAGCTGGAGCTGCTCAGCCTCTCCAGGAACCAGCTGACCACCCTCCCACAGGGCATCTTCGACACTAACGACAATCTGTTCAACCTGGCCCTGCATGGCAACCCCTGGCAGTGTGACTGCCACCTGGCCTACCTCTTTAGCTGGCTCCACCAGTTCACCGACCGGCTCCTGAACATCCAGACTTATTGCGCGGGTCCTGCCTACCTCAAGGGCCAGGTGCTGCCCGCCTTGAAGGAGGAGCAGCTGGTGTGTCCCGTCACCCAGGACTCTCTGGGCTTCCAGGCCCTGGGGCTGGATGATAAGGAGCTGGGGGGCAGCTGGGATCTGGCTGTGGAGACACGGGCTGCCCGGAGCCCATGTACCTACAGCAACCCCGAGGGCACCGTGGTGCTCGCCTGTGACGAGGCCCAGTGTCGCTGGCTGAGTATCCGGCTGTCTCCCAGGCAGGGCTCGGGCTCCCCCGGACTGAAGTTCAACGCCAGCCAGGAGTGGGACCTGAGGTCAAGCTGTGGCTCTGTTCGGGTCACTGTGTCTCTTGAGGCTCTGGCAGGGGGGCCCTAGGTGCAGGGCGATGGCCCCTGGGGCCTGACCAGGTGACAGATGGGGGCAGAGGGGAGCCGAGTCTCTGAAGCTCTGGCTTTTCTGATGCAAGGGACGGGGTTACATCTCCAAGGAGGGGGAGTCAAGTCAGCCTGCTCCACCACCAGCGTCTCCTCCTCCTCTCCCTTCATCACCCCTCCCTGAAGCGAGGCCTAACAGGGCCATCCTTGTGCTTTGCAAAGCACCCTTGAAAGCTGCATCATGGGCTGGAGAATAAGACCCCCGCAGCCCCCTTGTGTCCCCATGATTTAACACCCACCTGCTCTCATCCCCACTGGGAATCTGTTCGCCATTATCCCCATGCTGCAGAGTGGAGACCTCCTCCTTCTGACATCTGATTCAAAAGCAAACATCTGTTTCATTTTCTCTCCCTGACATTGTGTTTTGTTTTGTTTTGAGTAGAAGTCACACTCTGTCACCCAGGCTGAAATGTGTGACATGCTCACAGCCACTGCAGCCTCGACCTGTTGGGTTCAGGCAGTCCTCTTACCTCCACCTCCCAAAATGGGATTATAGGCATGAGCCACCACACCTGGCCTGAAAAAAA